>JAAMPD010002786.1:0-13014 GCA_025266255.1 Trissolcus basalis
CAACTGTGACCGCAGGAGTCAGCTCGGTAGCCACTGGGTAGCTGTTTTCGTCGACCCCAAGGGCCATGGGACGTTTTTCGACAGTTATGGACTACCGCCGATCGTCCGCGAACATCGACGCGGAATCAGGGAAAATTGCGCCTTCTACGAGTGGAACAGCAGACAGTTTCAGAGCGAGACATCCGCAACTTGCGGCCATTACTGTGTTGTTTTTCTACATCATATGTCTCGCACTTACGATTTTGTTTCATTTTCTAACATCTTCGAAACTAGTCATGCTGCCAACGACGAAATTGTTAAACGATACTATAAACGAATTAGAAACAACTCTGTAAGACACGACTCGTGTCATGTTTCTATGCAAAAGTGCCGCGCTAGGCACGTGCTGTAATCCGATGCTCAATAAACAACAAACGACGCCATGAACAAATCTGTGTAATTTTTGCAAACCCATCAAATTCCGATCCTTGTCTCCATGCGTTATGGTCTACCGAACGGTCAGAACTGTCTCAACAACGGTGACGATCGCGCTGCTTAAGCTCCCGAGATACGTCTGTGCGGTTTTTACAAAATGTTTTTGCGCAGAAAGTTGAATATCATGAACGGTAACAATCCGCGGGATTTACCCGATTTATCACTATACGTGCAATATTTTTATGAGCGCGACGAGGAGGAGCGTATCGGTAGTATATTGCGCGTACCGCGCTCGTTTGACGCGCCTGGTCCATCTATACGGCCTGTGAAATGCACAGTGCAGGGTTGTGTAGGTTCTGCAACAGACACGTGGATGACTTTGTGCAGGGCTCACGACATCGTTAGGCGGGAACACGTCAACAGTTACCATCTGACCGATTGGTATTTCCCCGTGCACGCGAACCCATCGCTTGTCGCGTTCCGCGAACTTCAACTGCGACAGTTGTATCTGCTGCGGTACCCTACCGTCACTCCCGACAGTGGACACGAGTTATGGGTTCTCCGCACCGCAAATTCCATAAACTGGCACGACGTTCGGATCCGCAGGGAGCTACGGTGCGATAGGTTAGTTCATAAGACTTTCGAAAGAAATTTTTATCATGGGCTGGAAGGCAGTTTTGGGCGATGCGCTCTGAAAATGGCTCGCGTGTGTGGTTGTAGGCGCTGTACAACGCGTTTTCCGGATGAGGATTGCTGTAAGTAATTTTCGCTGATTTTATTTATTTTCATAATTTTTTTGTTATTTTATCACAACATTTTTATTTCAAGTACCCCCACCCGACTTCGAGACTGTCGAGCGCGTTCTCGCTGATGACGCGGCCTATTGGACGGCATACCGACAAGCCATGCCGTATCTCGTTGGTCCGTTGTTTTCTATGATTTTTTTCAATTTCTATATATTTTTCAACCTCTTAACAATCGAAATTTTACAGACGAGGTCCCTGCGCATACAACAGCAGAGTGCATTCAGCAACCTTCGGTTAATGCTACTCGGTCGTCAGAATGCTCAGCTGTGTCGGCGACGTCCCGTTGTGGAACGTCGCCGTTCGGGTCGGACGCCTCTTCTAGCGGGGGAAAAGAACACCAGAACCACCCACCAGACCTTCGTCGCCGCTAGCGTCACAGGGCGAGTTACCCCGCGAGAGAGAAGAAACACCCGAACCGTCCGTCAGGTCGAGCGCGTCTTTCGCGTCATCGGACAGCGGTATCGGGATGCTTACTGACACAACTGAATCGGGTTATGACACGGCGCGATGATATTGCGCGTAAATTTCTTTCGAAAAACTTTGTAGATTTTAATAAATAATTTAGTTTCAAACAATATCATTTTCACTTTATATTCTGCCTGGTTTAATTAAATTTTATCTGACGCTTTTTCAGGAGTTTTTAATCAAAATAAATATCTTACTATTATAAAAAAAACTTTAGCCGCTGCAGACGCTGTTTACAATTAGGTTCATTACTCAGTGAATATCAAATAAATATCTACATGTCATATATCGTTGGAAAGATAATCTAAGCACGAAGAGAATTATTATAGTTTTATGATGATTCGATGATTTGCATGATGACAAATCATTGAAAATTGTAGTATGGTACGAAAGTACCTATGTCATATATCGTTTGATAAGTTATTTGGAGACAAATATAATGAAAATAACTTCATGATGATTGAATGATTTTGTATTTGTATTTGTATTTGTATTTATTTTATTTGGCAGCAGCAAAAATGCTGATAATACAAATATTTATATAATCAATGTATAAATTTAATAATATAACACTTATATAATGTAGAGCAATCACAGTATGCAAAGACTAGTATCTACTATTGCAGTTGGAAGCTTCGAAGACAAGGAGGTCATAATGAAGAAAGGTTGTCTAGGTGCTCGCGGAAGGCATTGAGGCTTGGCGAAGCGACGCAGGCCTCTGTCAGTCTGTTCCATGGATTAACTATCCGGTTCTTAAAAAATTGGGAGCGAGCGTTGGTCCTTGTTCTTTCCTTTCTCAATTTCATACCGTGTCCTCGAAGTTCACGGACTGCTACTGGCGCCAAGATGGAGCAGGCTTCAAAACAGTTGTAGCTTTGGTGTATTAATTTATAAGCCTCAATCAGGTCACTTCTGAGACGTCTGTTCTCTAACGTGGCCAGCCGGAGTGTCGCACATCGTTCCGGGTATGCCAAGTGTCTCAAGTCGGGTGGTAGCTTTGTGAGGCGTCTCTGGGTTTTTTACAAGTGTTGAATGTCTTTCTGATAGTACGGGTTCCAGATCGGGCTGGCATACTCGACGATCGGCCAGATGTAGGTTCTGAGCAAGGTGGTATTCAGGTCGTGATTGAGCGTGCTGAATGCTTTCGTCACATAGAATGACATCTGCGTCGCTTTACGGGAAATGGCGGCGATGTGTTGATCCCACTTCAGGTTTTCAGCGATAATCACTCCGAGATCGCATTGCGTAGTTGTGACAGTTAAAGTTGAGTTTCCCAGTAGGTATGGGTTTCGTGGGTTGCGATGTCCCAGATGGAGTACTCTACACTTACTCTTGTTTAGTGGGATCATCCACGTTAGTGTCCACTGAGCTACAAGGTTCAAATCCTGTTGGAGATGTTGGTGTGAGGTGATGGGGTTTGCAAAGAGTTTTGTGTCATCCGCGTAACAGTTCCAGTACGATTTAAGGTCTGAGCCCAGGTCGCTCGTGTATAGAATGAATAGTAGTGGGCCCAAGACTGAGCCCTGTGGGACGCCACTGAGCACAGGTCTGGAGAGGGAGACCACATCCCCGAGACGCACTCTGAAAGTTCTACCCGAGAGGTATGCTCTGATCCAGTTCAACAGTTCGCCGCGGATGCCGAGATGGTACAGTTTTAGGAGAAGTCGCTGGTGAAGAACTTTATCGAAAGCTTTCGTGAAGTCTAGATAAATCACGTCCATTGATTTACCCCCGTCAACGGCTTTCGTCCAGATGTCCAGAGACACCAGAAGGTTGGTCATTGTCGACCGCCCCGGCACAAAGCCATGTTGTTGTGGCGGGATGAGGTCGTACTGTGCTGCAAATTGTAGGATTCTCGCAACGATGATTTTTTCCATGACTTTTCCAACAGTGCTGGTAAGGCTGATGGGCCTATAATTAAGCGGATCGGCTTTGTCGCCCTTTTTGAAAATCGGTGTGACCTCAGCTTCTTTCCATTCCGGTGGAATGGTGGCCGAGTTCATGGAGGCACAGAAAAGAGCAGTCAGGTCCTGGGTAATGTGCTCAGCACAATTGCGCAAGAACACTGCAGGAATACCGTCTGGTCCGGGAGCTGTGGAGACATCCAGGCCTGAGAGAATCCGGTAGACTTCTGGTTCCGAAAAAGTTACGTCTTCGAGACAGTTGGTCGGCTGTGCGGTGTCACTCATTCGGTAGACTAGAGCTTCGGGTATTGCTGGTTCCTCAGTGTAGACCTTGAAGAATTCATCGGCAAAGGTGTCGGCTAAGGAGGGCAAGTCAGCTACTAGGTCTCCGTTGGTGCGTCTCAGTTGTTTTGGATGACTATTCTTTGTGACAGTTCGGTGGCGAATGTACGAGAAAAACCTTTTATCTCCTGCTGCGATGACCTCCTGTTCAAGTTCTCTTCTCTTACCTCTAGTGTAGGCCGTGAGGTTGTTTGCCGCCTCCCGATACGTTCTGTAATCGTCTGGAATGCCAGTCGTCTTATACCTCTTCCAGAGGCGGAGTTTCTGCCGGGCCAGACGTATGGATTGACGATCTAGCCATGGCTTTGAGGGGTTGGTTTTACGGCGTGCCGGGGAGAACTCAGCCAGTACCTCCCTCGCTTCTCGAGAAAAGTTGGACCATATTTGTTGCGCATCCGTGGAGAGGGGGGTAATGTCATCCTCACTTGTTCGCCTCGCAGCTAAAAAGCGGTTCATCTCTCCGAAGTTGGCTTTGTGGAAGTTGAGGTTATTTGTCCTGAGTCGAAGCTGGGGCGTGCCTGTACAAATGTCCACTTGGATTTTCGCGACCAATACAACATGATCGCTCCGGCCAATAGGTGGTCTACTCTGTGGCGGAATTATGAGGTCTTCATCATTGGTAAGTATGAGGTCGAGGGTAGCCTGGCGTTGACCTTCTCTCAGTCGAGTAGGGATTCGGACGTGTTGGGTTAAGTTGGAGTTGGCGAATTTGTCCAAGAACATCCGTTCCGGTTCAGTGTAAGCTGTCAGGCCATCCTCGTTCCAGGTCAAGTTCGGTAGGTTGAAGTCACCCATAATAATAGTTGGCGTTCTACATAATGACAGCCGCTGAACGGTGTCAAATAAGATTTCATCGACGTATCTGGATCTGGGGTGTTGACCGGGTGGACGGTAGAGACCACCTACTATGAAGTGGTAGTCAGCAAGTTTGATGTTCACCCATATGGCTTCAACGTCGGGATGCTCCAGGTCGACGTTGCGCGATGCGATTAAGGGAGTGCCGTTGACTTGGTCTGCAGTGTATATAATCACACCACCTCCTCTTTTTCCTGCTCTGTCTCTACGCATAAGTGAGTAACCAGGTATGTGGATGCGAGCGTCAGGAATCTTCTCATTTAGCCAGGTCTCGGTGAGTATAATTAAGGCTGGTTGTGTGTGTTGAATCTCAAGTAGAAGTTCATCAAATTTAGCAATTAGAGAAGCAATGTTAGTGTATAGAATCGTTGGTGAGAATGACCTGCTTATTGCTGCTGCCCTCTGTCGTTTCCCGCACGTTTCACTATTTTGGGAATACCGTTGATGCGTTTTATCATCCAATCGGGGTTCACTTCTTTTTCTTTTTGAGTTCGTTTCGCAAGGCCGCCATCTCTCGTTGCTGCAGCTGAGTTTGGTCGCTTCTCGCCGAGATCTCATCTGGGAGAAGTTTTGTGTTGCGAAAGACTGTTCTTGGGAGGTCTGGCCTTGGAAAAACACAGCGACATGGTCGTGGCCGAGTCGATTCGGGTGTGCGTTTACCCAGCCGGACAACGTGAAGAAGGTCCTCTTTATTCATGGGTAGTGCCTTGAGAACGTTCCAGACTGTTTGTTTGTCTTTCTCTTTTCTCGCTTGCGCATCCCCATCCGAGGATTCTGGGATCCCAAACAAGATGATGTTGTGGCTGCGGTGCTCTCTCTCGGTCATTTCACGTAGCATATTCAAGCTGCCTCTTGTTGAGGAAGTGTCGGCTAGTTCTCTTTCCATGATGGCAATTCGCTCGTTCGAGGAAGCGTGCTGTGCCTCAATGAGTTCGACTTTTTGTTCGATGGTGGCGATATTTCCCTTACAGGCCTCGACGTCTCGGAAAAGATTCTCCATTTTGTCTTTGATGGCGGTCATGTCCTCGCGGAGATATTTCATCTCGCTCTTGAGATCCTCTCTCGTTCTGCTCTCTGAGTTTTTTTATTTTTTGCTCGAGTTTCCGAGTTTGTTTATCTAGCTCCTCAGAAAGCAGGCTCTTGATCTGGTCAAGAGTCGCCATTTCAGTATGATCACTGACTGCCCGTTGCTGATCTCGTTGACAGCACCTAAAGTTATTCTGGTCTCCTTTGTTGACCCTGTCTCCGCAGCTCGGGTGGTAAGATCTGTGGCAGATAGGACACCAGCGGACTGTTTTCGCCTTTTTTTGCACGTGTAGCAAAGTTGGGCAGGGGCTGTTTGATCAGAGGGAGTCGCAGTTGATGCCAGTGAGTTGCCCTCTGTTTGTAAAGTGTTTTCAGCTGGGTCTGGTTCGTCTCTGGAGAAAACTGAAGAGAACACATTCAAAAATTGCCGCCCAGAGTTGCTCATGTGGATCAGCCTTGAGAAAAACCTTGACCAATCAGCGTTGGGGCACCGCAGGAGGTTGGTCAGAGAGGGTTGGGTTCTTGACACCCATTCGATTGTGAACGCGCCTTAAGTCACCTGGTGCGTTGATTTCAAAAAGAGTCGCCTCAGTGAACTGGGTGGTAAACATCAAGTTGCCCGCGTCGCAGTCGTGCTCGAAGTCTTTCGCTAAGGTTGGTGTGGTTCTCTGAACCATAATAAATATAACCATAATAAATCATTGCAAATCGTATTGTGGTATGTAAATACCTGAGTCATATATCGTTGGATAGGTAATTCGAAGACAAATATATAATGAAAATAATTTCATGATGATTGAATGATTTCAATGATGATAAATCAATGAAAATCGTATCAAGGTACGTAAGTACTTTTGTCATATATCATTGGAATATAATTTTTCGAGACATTTTTTTTGTGATAAATATATATTTTTTGTTTCAAAAATTATGTGTAAATAAGGAGCAGAGTTTTTATTCAATTAACTGTAAATTACAGAGAATAAAAGAAAATTACATGTTTCTTATTTCCACATAATTAAAAAAATTTTTTGTTCTAAAAAAAGCAAAATATTAGTTGAAACAAAAAAAATAAAAAATTTGAAATTTTTATTTTTAAAAATACAATGATGATAAATCATTGAAAGTAGTAGTATGTTACGAAGTACCTGTCGTATATCGTACGATAGGTAATTCGGAGACAAATATAATGAAAATAATTTCATGATGATTGAATTATGTGTAAATAAGAAACAGAGTTTATATTTAAAATAACCGAAAATAACAGATAGAATAAAAGAAAATTACATGTTTCTTATTTTATATACATACTTAAAAAAAATTTTATTCGAAAAAAAAGTAAATTATTATTTGGAACGAAAAAATAAACATTATGAACTTTTTTATTTTCAAATACAACAAGAAAGATACAATAATGTTACGCGAAGTTGAACATGAAACAGAAAAAAGCGATCTACTTTATCGGCAGAAACAGTACCAGTAGATGGAGCGCCGTGCAAATCAATTAAGGCGAATATACACTCTTTGTATTGTCACGTGCACGGGACGCATTCGTCTAAATTGATTTGCGCGGCGTTCACGAAAAACGTGCTCGCGGAAGTGGTTGCGACGGGGTAAATTACGATGTTGAAAACTCCGTCGCCCATCGTGTCCCGCGAAGCGAGAAACATCATCTTTCTCTGCACATTCATGCGGTCGGTTGAAAGCGGCATTGTCCACCTCAACGTTTGGCCGGTCCTCCCGCGGCGGCGTGGTCCGATCGCGGCGGTTGTTGGGAAAAATTCCCAAAACCTCGACCTCATCGTCGTCGTTGGTGAGGTCGATGACGGGTACCGCGACCGGTGGTGATATGCCAGGTCCAGGCATAGCGATGTGGCGATCTGAAAAGGTACGTTAATTTAGGTTATGTCGAACTGTTTTAAATATGTTTATTATTTTATTTTTTGCTGATATTTTTAATTCTGTTTAGTTTACAATTTTTTCAATTTTTACATTTTTTCATTTTTTTTATTAAGAAAAAAACATTAAAATCGATAATATATTAATTTCGAACATCAAAAAATGGAATGAACATATTAAAAACAGTTTTAATATAATGTAACCTTTCTTTCAAATTGTTAAAATATATCTTTTTTATTTGGATGAAAAATAAGATTCTTTATTTAAAAAAAAAAAAATGAAAAAAGATATATTTTCACAATTTGGAAGAAAGGTTGAAAACCGAAATTGACTTACTTATTTCGTTTGCCATCAAGCGAAACAGATTATACATTTCTGCAACCTGAAATTAAAAACATGAATATATAAGTTAAACTGAAAATATAAAATATATAATATAAATATTTTTTACATAAATTATAATAGGAAGAAAAAAATACTTACCGTATCGAATTATCACAAACAAGATATTGATATCTGTAAGAATCGTGTGAATTTAGTTATAATTTAAAAAGTTTGAAAAAAATTGTATTCTAATAAAACAAGCGAAAATATATCAATTTGTTTTTGTTATAAACAAAATAATTCGACATTCGTGTCCATGTCTTCATCGGTAATTGATTAATGAAGGTTCTATTCTCTGCAATTTAAGAAAATATAGACCATAAAGAAAACTTTATTGAACGGAAAAAATTGCAATCATTTTATATTAATAAATTGTTAGTGGAAGTGACAAAAGTATCAATTAAATTATTTGAAAATATAAAAGGATCGAAAGGGTACAATTCAATTTTTTATTTAAAATGTAACACGGTGGTTCACCCAGGGATCAATTCCCATGCCCTGGGTGCCTCACCGTGCACTGGCTGAGCCAAACGGGTACGGATTTTAACAGAAAACTGGGCGCCAGGCCGTTTCGGCTAACGGCCAACCACTTAACCCGAGCTAACTCAGTGACCTTGACGGGCACGACTGCTCCGTCAGGGTGTGAGTTCTATTTACGGCTCAAAATGAAGAAAACTGAAAGAAAGAAAACTGAAAACTCTACGACGGCTCGCGGGCCGTCAAACTGAAAAGAGAGAAACAGAAAACAACGTTCATTTGCGGGGAACAGGGCGGTCACAAAAACTAGACAATTTATTACAAAAGAAGTGACGTTTATTATACCGTCCCCTAGTGGGACGATATCTCCACAAGCTACATGAGCCTAGTGCTCAATAATCAAAATGAAAAGAACAAATTTCGCGGATGAGAGAGAGAGAGAGAGTGGGAGAATCATGGTTGTGGTGCCGTCAGAAGGACGACACCACCGCGGTGACAGGGGGAACCCGGACAGGTACCCTCGGAAAGGTACAACTTACTTGCGTGCCGGGGCAGGCCGCCCCGGCATTGGTGCTGGCGGTGCTCCGCTGCCCAGCAGCGGCCTCGTCGTCTAGCTGGTCATCTCGGTGGTTCCTTCGGGGCACTGATTACGCGATCGCGTCGCGGTCGTAGAACCGGGCTCCGGCCCGATTGGTTACCGTTCCGCGAACTTCACGTTCGGTTTTTGGATCTTGGACGGGGAAGTCGGAGCACGATGCGTATCGTGCGACGGTCGAAACAGGAAAGATGGCGTCGCTTATCGCGGCGCCAGTACGAAAACGGGCCTAAGGGCTGTTCACACGTGCGCTGCCATCGATCCCTTTTCTGATTGGTGATCGATGGTGTCGCAGAGGTGCTGAATTCAAAAAGTGACGGGTGGGCAAAAATCTACCCGTCACACTACTTAAGCGCGAAAATTGCAGTTCAATCAAGAAAATCGAATTATCATAAACATAATAAGCAACAATCATTTTTTTTGTGAATTGATATTTTTATATAAAGATGAAAGATAAAAGAAAACTTACGAATCTTTTAATCTATCTACTCGGCCAATTTATACAATTGGATTTCCTGCGATTCCTCTTTCATTTTGGATCAAAGTCTGCATCAGATTCGAGAACAGTGACAACTGTGTCTTTCTTGATGGTAAACTCGAATTTTACATTCCCAGTGTTAAAAGTGGAATTAGCTGTAATCGCCCAGGCACCGTTAATATGCATATACTATGAAAATTGAAAAAATTTTCAATAATAGAATAAAATTGATTATTAATTATGATAACAATTTACAATCCAAAATAAATAATATTTTTACTAATATAATTGAGAAAAAATTGTTTTAAATCATTATTACTGTTTAATATTGGCAGGACAAAACAAAAATAGCTTGATCTCTTCCTACCTTTTTCACGATGCTTACCGGGCGGTTGGTTCTCTGACTGGATTGGCAAAGTTTAATAATGCAAAATAATTAACTTATTTGAAAGATTAACTAACTATTTCAACAAATTTGGCTAATAAGAATTAAAATGATTGTTGAGAAATTTAAAATGAAAGTTGATTTGGAATAATTTGAGCAATATTAATAATTTAAGAAATAAGGAATAATTAAAGAAAAAGCCATGAGCAATAAACTTTAACATTAGTGAAAAGTGATAACAGAAGAGAAAGAAAGCAAAGCAAGAAAACGAAGAGAATGCGTTAAAAAACGCGAAGAAAAAGACTTACGTGGACGAGTTTTGATTTCACGCCCAAGAAAGTGAAAACCTTGTGGTGATTCATTGATAAGGATATGAAGCAAAAATACAATAAAAATACAAATAGAAAATTCTCAATTTTATTTTAGCTCAATTATTATCCGTTCGCCGTAAAATTGCGATTCTAATTAACGGTTGCTTTTGATTTTCTGTATATTTTTATGAACACAGTTACATCATATTCATTTCCAATTTTGTTATAATTGCGTCGAACATGCGTATGTGGAATAATTATTATTATAAGATTTTAAAATCAATCTTCAATTCTGATTACTGCGCTTTTGTTGAAAAAATTTTGAACTTGTTTTGCTTGTAACAATCATAAGTATTATATTTTGAATTATAAACAATTATCAACTAGTGATTTTTCTTAGATTGTAATTCGGGAGAATCTCGCAAATTCCGCACGAACTGTCAACACGCAATTTCTATTTGTATTTTCATTGTATTTTTGCTTCATATCTGTTCGCGCGTGATTCTCCAGCCAACACGTATGTGAAACGAGAAGGCGCAGTCCGCGAATTGGAGGTGGAGCTGGCATCCACCGAAAGAGCCCGAGAGGAGGACCGTCCTAACGCCGAAGATTGGGAATTTCCCGAAGGTCTTAGAGGTTTTCCGGCCGACGAGAAGGACGATTTCGAACCAGCAGTTCAACCTGACGCAGAGCTCCAAGCGGCGCCAGAACTCGCGGTACCTCGGAGAGGACGTGGACGTCCTCGCATACTCAGAACTGGGGAACGTGGGCGACCCCGTAAGCAGTACAGTGCTCAGCAAGGGGAAGCTGTCAATGTAGCTGAAATTCCGGTGAGACAGGCAATCACGGGAATGGACTCAGCAGCGTGGATGGAAGCGATGACAGAAGAAGCGATATCTTTGATCCGGAACGAGACCTGGAAGCTGGTTGAGCGTCCCAAGGGGCAGCGTGTGATCGGCAGTAGGTTCGTACTTCGCAACAAACTAGATCCAGACGGCACCATCAACAAGCGCAAGGCGCGGGTGGTTGCGAAGGGCTTCACGCAGAGGCCCGGGATCGAATTCCACGATACATTTTCTCCAGTGGCGAGACTGAGCACAATCAGAGCGGCGACAGCGATAGCCATTCAAAAGAATCTGAAAATTCGTGAACTAGATGTGAAGACGGCATACTTGAACGGAGAAGTGGAGGAGCAAATATTCATGGAGACACCGGATTACTTCGAGGACGTTCTAGTCAACATCGTTCAGAATGAGACAGTAGACGAGGCTGTACGAAAGACAACAGACGAGATGCTCGGGAAGCTGACAAATCACGACGTGGTGTGCCTGTTGAAGAAAGCCCTGTACGGACTGCGGCAAGCAGGGCGTGCTTGGTATCGTCGTCTTGACGGTGAGATGGAAAAACTGAAGGCCACCAAATCAGATGCGGACCCTTGCATGTACTTCGTCGGACCAGCCGAAGATAGAACATTCATTATTATCTACGTCGACGATATTCTCATCATGTCTCGGGATGACAAGAAAATAAACGAAATGAGAGACTTTCTCAACACAAGATTCGAGATCAAAGACTTGGGTGATGTGCGGTATTGCTTAGGTCTGGAGTTCGAGAGAGGTATCAACGAGATGAAGATCTGCCAGAAGGGATACATCGAGGAGGTCTTGGAACGGTTCGGGATGTCAGAGTGCAAACCTCTTACCACTCCCATGGATCCGGGAACCAAGCTACAAAAGAATGACGAGAATTCTGGAGAACAGGCCGAGGGCGTTCCCTATCGTCAACTTATAGGAGCCCTGATGTACTTGTCTGTGGGAACGAGACCGGACATCTCACACGCGGTAAGTGCCTTATCGCAGTTCAACGACGGTCACGGAGATCAACACTGGAAAGCTGCGAAGCGTGTTCTACGGTATCTTGCAAAGACGCGAGAACTTGGTCTCCTATACTCAAAGTCCGATAATCCACCAGTGATGTACGTCGATGCTGACTGGGGCAACTGCGCCGTGGATAGGAAATCATACACAGGGTATGCATTTGTCTTGAGCGGCGCTGCAATAAGTTGGGAGTCCCGGAAACAGCCGACCGTCGCGTTATCTTCAACCGAGGCCGAATATATGGCCTTGTCAGATGCAACAAAGGAGGCGGTATATATGGCCTTGTCAGATGCAACAAAGGAGGCGGTATATATGGCCTTGTCAGATGCAACAAAGGAGGCGGTATATATGAAGAGGCTTCTGAAAGACTTCGGTATACAACTGGGCACGATACAACTCAAGAACGACAACGTAGGCGCACAAAAGCTCGTGTCAAACCCCACGTTCCATTCGAGAACGAAGCATATCGATATACGTCACCATTTCGTCAGGGATGCTAACGAGAGGAAATTGATCTCGGTGGAATATGTCCCGACAGGCGAAATGCCGGCAGACTTGCTGACCAAAGGATTACCGAGAATGAAGCACGAGAAATGTACACAAGACCTTGGACTGAAGTCTCGGACACCAAACTGATTTCGGGATTCAGCTGTTGGTCGAGGGGAAGTGTTGGCGATATCGGTATCCGTCGGTAACGACCACCACCCTGCCCGCCGGGCGCACGAGCGCCCTCATCACTGTAACACTGTTCAGTTTCACGTTTAACATTGTACACGACACCACGAGATTATTCTGT
>JAAMPD010002787.1:0-13006 GCA_025266255.1 Trissolcus basalis
AAAAAAAGGGACTCCAAGAACTACCTGCGCTGAAGTTTCCAAACAAACTAAACCAGACCAGATTTTGTCCATGTGCTTTTGAAATACGTTCTAAAGTGGCTTCGTCAAAGAGATTGTGTAAGTGCATACCTGGGATGCAGTGTGGCCTGAAGTTAGTCTCGCGAGGGTATTATTTATTGCACCTTAATCTCGGGGTTGCATAATGAAATCTCTAAGTTTTTGAATATCATAATCTGAATAAATTCCTGCTTGGGCTAATTTATGAGACTTCTGGTATTTCCAGGAAGGTGTGTTGTTTGGTTTCAAGAGAGCTGGGAGTGAAGTTTTCACTGGTATTGGTGTCATTTTCCACCAGGTATTATCGATCTGAAAAGTAAGGGGTAAAACAGGGTCACAATTTATTTCTGTGCCAATGCTTTTGAGAATACGGGTTTTAGGGGACAAAAAAGCTGTTTTGTTGTTTTCGATTAAGACAAATAATTCTTGATATCATCTATCAGTTCTGGCAAGGGTCACTTCAACAGGTACACATTTCAAAATTTGAATTATTTCTCCTGTAACGATCGCTGTGTATCCTCTTTTCTGCATATAGCCTAGACGAAATTCGTCGGGACTATGTATGGCTATTGCCTAGCTATTTTGTAGGACTTTACGCTCTTATTCGCAACGTTTTAAAAGCATATCTTCATAAAGGGTTTGAATTTGGGCTCGAAAATGCTTTTCAATGTGAACGAATTTACTGTTAAAATAATTTAATGAATCTTAATAAGCCGTATTGAGGATGTTTTGAAAAAACTGCCTTGTGGTCCTTTCAAAATAAACATTCTGGGGTGTTCTGTACATAATAAATTATGTCTGCAAACTTTTTTTGAAGCTAATACTGTTAATCCAAAAGTTATGTCTTCTGCGGTGGCTAAAAAGACTGTTTCTGTGCCGGTAGAAGTTCCACTAATAATTTTGTTGCCTTTTCCTTCATATTAAACTGTATATTTGTCGAATTCACAAGGATCAGTTAGGGAAAGACTCCAGAAAATTTGACCTCCGTCGTGGTCTAGGCAATATCCTTTTTCTAATGGGCATCGAACGCCTTTAGGGGTGATGATTGTTTGTTCTTCAAGGGAAACTGTCACGTCATAGTCAGCTAGTAAAATTTTACTTTTTACAGTAACTGTTACGTCGGACCAAGAACCATAAGGGTCAGAATATTTTACTCCTTCACAGTCACCTTCGTTACTTAGTGAACCTTCCAACTCGAAATTGTAATGTAGGGTTCCGTTTATTGTGATTCCGTCTATTATGTGGTCTCCAATGCGAGCGCGTTTTGTTTCATGCATGAGGATACATTCTTAGCGGGAAACTTCTTTCAAATATCTAGCGTAATCGCCTCGTACTAAAGAAATGTGGCTATAGGCGCCACAGTAAAAAACTATTCTGTCTACTTCAATGTAGCAATAATGAACATGAGCGCGTGTATATTTTGTTAATTGTAAAAGTTGTATATTTGTGGCGGTAGTGTTAATTTTACGGGAACCGATATTACATTCTTCTACTTCGTTTAAGGAATCTTGTATAATATCTGCGCGAGGAGCTGAGCAATCGTATCCATAAAGAGCGTTAATGGTAAAAGGTAGAAATAGAAGAATTAATAAAATGTTGAGAGTAGTAGAAATAGAAGTCATTTTTTTAGTTATTTTCTTTTTGAGTATCTGCAGTTTCTTCTAAGATAACTGGGTCCACGTGAGATGGTTCAACGCCGTATATTAGGAAGTCTATTGTGCAGTCTTTGCAGTCCGTAATTGGGCGGATGTTAAAGAGTAGGTCGTAAAAACAGGTGTTGCGAACTAATCTGTCTAGGTCGTTTCCGGAATGATAGGCGTGATATTTTGTAAATGTAAATCCTAAAACTGGGCAGCTCGGGTATCCACAGTAGAAAGAAAAATCGTCTTCGTGAAGTATTGCAAAGGCAGACTCCATCCTTACGCAGAAAAATTGTCGTTCCTGCGACATAATTTTTCTTGAATGAATAAATAATTTAAAATAATATTTATGCGCAGTTGTGTTGAATTTGTCTCCTCCTCACGCAAAAATATTTGCGAAAATATTCATAAGTTATAAAATTTCATTTTGATATAAAGTGTTTGTTTAAAAGGTTTGAAACATTCACAATAAAAGTGATTCAACTCATGTGTGTGATTTTTGTTTTTATTATTCATTATTTATTATTCGTTATTTATTCATCATTTGTTGTTGTTATTATTTAGTACGTGTTATATTTCTCATAAGTAGACTTGTTTGATTGTAGGAATTTTGTTTGTATCAGGAAGGTAAGGTTTATTACTAAAGATAGTTCGTTTCGTTTTTTCAGGTTGGTAACTCTCAGGATTTAAAATTGATAAATTATAGTTCGCGGGTAGAGAAGAGGTGGCGCGCCGATTGTGTAGTTAGGGCTAGGTTTATAACGCGCGCTTTGAATCTTTTATACAGGGTGATTCATGATTATGTAAATATACGGGTGTCGAAAAAATAAGTATCTGTTGTTTTTCTAGAAATTGATGCTGAATCTTTTATGAATGTTTTTTTTGATTCTAGGTTTTATTCTATGATTTTTTGTTCAACAATATTTAATTTACAATTTCCATTAATTCTGTTTTTCAATATTTATGCACAAAATGTATTGCTAAATTTTTGTTTTTGTTTGTTTTTTTTCTTCGATGTCGTTTTTTGTTCTGGGCTCAAAAAGAGATTTTTGCTGGTTTGGGAATTTTATTTGTCAGTTTATTTGCGTAGATTTATTTAATTTGTAAAATTGTTTTGAATGTGCTGGAATAAGATTATTTCGTAAGATTCGTATAATAAGGCCCGTATTAATTTAAGGGATTTGTTTATGAATTCTTGGGGGTCTAATTTTTGAGATAAGGAGTCGTCGTGGTCTCTACATTATTGCGAAAGCGTCATTCTTTGTTGGTCAGTGGAAGAATATAAGTGCTAGGTGTTCAGTCTAGGAGGAAAAATGGAAAATAGTAATTTGGAGGATTTGCGCGGCTTCCTTTCTGATGCGGAGGATATCATGATTGATATCCAACGTTTATGGGGTAAGTTTTGTTAAAGTTTATTTGATTTGGTTTAACATTTGGAGGGGGTTTCTTTAGTTGATTCATAATGAGAATTTCAAAATTTTCATTATTTTTTTTGTCACTTTCTTGTAGGAAGGGTGCAGTTTGCGATTTTCCACGCGAACCACCTGCTCGAAGAGATGGCTGCTTTACGCGTCGATTCTCCGACCCTTGAAAGTGGGGTTGGGTTTTCGAATCTCAGCGAGGAGTTTGAAGGATCCGACCTGACATGTGCTGGGGATGAGACCGAAGTCGAAGAGGAGTTGACGGAGATTGAGGTTAACGAAGGAGGAGACACGGATACATCGGAGGTGGGTGACGGTGTCGTCGAGGAGGATGTCGGGCCAGAGGATGACGGTGCTGGGGGGCATATCGAGGAAGGTTCTAAGGAAGGCGCTGAGGAAGGAGCAGTAGGGGATGTCTTGGAGAGTGTGGACGTTGAGGAGGGCACTGAGGAGAAAGGCGCCGAGGGACACCAGGTGGCCGTTGTGGCAGAGAAGCCGTTGCGTCGGCCCCACTTTCAGCCAACGGAGGGGTCGCACTCGATTGGAGTCGAGCAGATTGCTCGCGGGGTAGCTCTTGCCTTGAATCAATTAAGGGTAGGGTCGGGTGCTCGCGAGTGTCATGGGGGACGTGGTTATGTACCCCTGGTGCAGCGGCAATGCTATTTCTGTCGCCAATTTAGGCTCAGCGACAGAGACGTGGGTGTGCTCCGCGGTGCCAGGACTGCGGAGGATATCTGTTTTTGGGCAAGGCCCATTCTTGCGGGGTAAAATCGCGTCGCTAAGGCGTTTTGTTTTGTGTGTGTGTTTTTTTTTTCATTTGTATTTTTTGATCTGTGTATTTTGATCTTCTTTCTTTTCTTTGTATGGAGAATAAAAATGTAATAACCAGATGCTCTATGTGTTGTCATTTATTTCCTTTTTTTGTTTTAGGTTACTTTTTTTTTGATAAAGTTTTGTTTTTTTGATAAAGAATTGCTTTGTTTCAAAAGAATGAAACGAAAGCGAAAGTGATTTGATTCTATTTTAATTCCTTATCTATCAGTTGGAACCGAAATTAAAATAGTAAAGGGTTGCGCTCATATACAGATATACGGCTGGAAATCAAAATAAACACTCGAATTAAGCACCGCTTGAAATTTGAATGAAAGTGATTTTTGACAGTTATAATGTGAACAGACGCTGTTCTTTAAATCAAAATGACAATTGACCGCTGTCACTAAGATTGCATTAAAGGTCAATTTAATCAATATATAAGTTCAATACTCAAATCCAAGATGGGAGAAATTAAATGCTAAGTTTTATTCAAACTGAAAATATCTGACATTAGTGCAGACACTGCACACGAATTTGAATTGATATCCGGAGCAAAACAACTGCATATGAAAGTGAATAGATACGAAATAATCGGTGCAAAATAAGTTATTTATATGTGATTTGAAGATTGCGGAATTATTTGCAATCGTGGAACAAAATAAGTTTCACAAATCGGTTCGATTATCAATGAAACTTGGTGGAAAGACGCTCCACAGATGCAATTCATTTGAAACAATGAAATTGCATCTAATTTGAAGTTGGCAAAAATTATGATTTTATTGCATACAAGTGTATGCTTTTGAGTGAAAATGTTGCTTTCCAGAACTCGGCAAATATGGAAGGAACTCACCGAATTCTCTCCGAATCGAAGCCAAACGTAGTAATCTCGTCGTGGTTGCAACCAGGAACGCAGATTTAAGATCAGCAACGACCCACACAACAAACTTATTAAACGATCAAACACTTATTGCTCCGATGATTTAGAACTGATTTCGCACTAATCGAGTGATAAATAACACGACCAGGCGAATCGTATCCGAATTTAATGTTACACTAAATTTTTGACTAGGACGGGCTCTTTATATACGCTAGTTGAGTTTACCTTGAGTGATTTGAACATTTAAATTTCGCAAACAACCCAAGTGCATTTATCAAAACTGTAATTCCAAACAAACACACAAATCCATTAATGAACTTGTTTCGGGTTTTTAAATTAGATTCAGATCCGTCATTAAATCTTGACTGTTATTATTCGAAATTCAAAATATTAGCGAAACACAATTGTTTCGAATTTTTTTTCTTGTTGCACCGGTCTCGTCCAATTGCCAACAAGTTTATTTCAATAAATTTATTGATTTATTTATTATTTAACTTCTGTGATTTAAATTATATTTATTATATTTCATATTTATTATTTGCAGAGTTTTATTGTAGATTATTGTTTATTTATTGTTTTATTTGTGACAAATGAGTTTCTCTTCGGCTGTTTTATTAGGGTTATATGAGTAATAAGAGGTGGCTGGGTTTATGTGTCGTCGCGTTTTGCGTCTTTGTCATACCATTGCAGTTAGACAAGGACAGCGCGTGTTTTCGGGTTGTTGTAACTGAGAGAAAAGAAAAAAAATTGTTGTGTATATTGGGATGTTTTTGTTTGAATGTTATTTATTCTGAGCGGTTGTTTGTTTTTTGGTTATTTTGTAATGTGTTTTTGAGCTTTAAATTATTGATTATTCGCGTGGATCTTTGTTGTATATGTGTCTTTGTTGCACTAGTGTATGGCTCCCAATGGGTTGTCCGTTGGTGAGACAAGGAAAGCGTAATGTTTGGCGTTCCGAAAGTGAATATGTTTTTATTCGGGCCTAAAAATTAATTGAATAATAAGGCCTGCTATTTTTCATTTGTTTTTCATTTATTTCTCGCAAGATGTTTATGTATTTTTCATTTAGAGTTATAAGATATTTAATTGATTTTTCACATAGATTTTTTGTGTGTGTGTATGGTGCTTCAAACTTCGACCGTATGTAATACAAAGATAGTGAAGGACTTTTGGAATGTATGCGTAGGCGTTTGAATTTTGAGATTTGAATTTGATTAATAAGTCTTTTGGAAAAGGGGAAATAATTTTGGGAGAAGAAATCATTTTCATTATTCTTGTAAGTGTTTAATTTTTAGTTGAAATTTTGAAATCAAATTTCGAAGTTATGTTATTGTTATTAAAATTAAAAATAGTATGCGATTCTTATAAATAATTATATTGAGTAGTGATTAATGTTTCGGTAAACTTTAGTAAAGTTAAATAAGCGACAATTTTGTATTTGATATGAATAAATTAATTTGCGTTTTGATTTTTTATGAGATTTGTTAATAATAGTAAGGAATGAATTTTGAGTATCTTTTTGATTTGATAGTTGCAATAGTGATACTGGGATTCATTGTTTACTGGTTAATAATTTTTTTTGATTGTTTACATGATAAAATTTTTCTTATTTTAATTTTGGATATTAAAAAAGAGGTTGGATTTATGTATTATTTTTTCATTATATATAAAGTTAATTATAAATTTTTATTTATCAAGTGGTTGTTTTATAACAAATGGGTTTTCTTGCAGATGTATTATTAGGATTGTATGGTATGTAAGAAGTAGCTAAGATTTATAAGTTATTGGGTTTTCGTATCCTTGTTGCGTTACGTATAGTGAAGTATTGCAGTTATATTGGTTAGACAAGGACAGTGCGTTGTTTGTAGTCAGTGGCATGTTGTTTAGTTAAAGGAAAATGTTGATTCATTATAAGGGATTGTTCGTTGAAGTATTTTCATAATGTGTTAGTTGTTTAAATTCAAAATTATTGATTATTCGTTTTGATTCAGGCGCGTGGAACTTGTTGTTTGTGCGTCTTTGTCGCACGGTGTGAGGTGTGCTATGTGTGGTCCCTAAGTGAGACAAGGATGGCGCGTTACTTGGGGCCAGCGTGCATTGTCGAGTTTTGCTAATTAGGTTAGTTAATTGGGTCATTGTTGCGTGTGTTTTGGTGTGCGTTTTTTCGTTTATTTATGATAATGTATGAAGTGTCGTGAAGTGTAAGTGCGGTTTTTTGTGCTCAGGATTTTTCGGAAATGCTGCGATATTTTATTGGTAAGTAATATTCAAAATAATTGGGTATTATAATAATATAATATTTGTTTTATTAATTTAAATTTGTTTTGTTTATTAGGTTTTCTGCACTCATTAGGGATCGCAAGACCTTGTAGTTGGTATGAGAGCTTAAGCCTACGGTTACGCTAGGCCGTGGTCGGGGGGACCGGGTCTGTCGCGGTGAATGAATGTAGCATCCCTATAAACGGGCTCTGCTGATGTGAATAGAATGGACCCCTATAAACGGGCTCTCCATTGAATTGGGACCCCGCGAGGGGTCAGGTGAACGGCGCGGGGCCCGGTCCCGTCGACCACGGTCTCCCTCTACTGTTTATGGTCGGGGCTTCGATCGTACTGTCTGAGCTCAGACCTTACGAAGAGCCCTGGGAGGGTATTCAGCGTTTCCGGTGGCGACCAAGAAGCGATCCCCCGATGTGCTGCGGATGCACGGCACATCGGGTTTACCGTCTTCTGGGAGCTCACAGAAACGGCATAATGCATACCCCCAAAGCCCGGTAGCCGCGCTGGGCTTGCGTGACGCAGGGGGAGCTGCGTGGAGCGTGCACCTTGGGATACCTGGCGACCTCCCTCGTATTTAAATCGCCTCACCCAGGTATGCGGGGCTCTGCTTGGGCGAACCTCTTTTCCCTAGCTGCTCGTGGGATTCGTATGGATAAAATTGAGAATCTTAGTATTACCGACAAGGTGGAGGAAGCTCGGGTGACACTACCGAGCTCCGAAGCCTTGGAGGGAAACAACATGGAGGTGGAGGCAGGGTGTTCAACCTCTCTCCCCTCCACACAGGAACAACAGGTGGGTGAAACCACTTCGGACCCTAAGGTCCACAAGAGTGGGGCCCAATGGAGGAAGTGGATGAAGGAGCAGGCGGAGGCAAAGGGACTCCCTGCTCCAAAATTCAGAAAGGGCAGGAAGAGTGGGAAGAAGGACGGGGGTGGACCCACCCCGACCAACTCCCCACAAGCCGAAGCGGAGAGGAAGAGGGTGAGACCTCAGAGCTCCACTGAGGAAGAAGTCCCCAAAAGGCCCAGGGTGGAACGACCTCGGCCAGGGACCTCGCATGCCTCCACGGTAGCAAACCTACCCAGGGTGACACTTACGTGTGCTGACTACCTGGGTGGGGATATGCCGGCGGGGGTGTGCGAGGCCATAAGGGCTGCGGTCGTGAAGAAGGTCCTTGACCTGGACGAGGGGGCAGGAGTTACCCCTGAGTTCAAGGAATCCTTCCCGCGAAAAGGCGCTATGATTTTTGTTTGCGCCGATGAAGGGACTGCGACCTGGCTGAAGAACGTCGTCGAAGAGATAGAAGCCAGTTCAAGAGTCCGCCTGAGGGTGGTCGAACCAGAGGACCTCCCAAAGGTAATCAAGGTAGGCTTATTTTTACCACCTGGGGTCGCCTCAGCAGAGAAGCTGCTAAAGGCGATCCATGTACGAAAAAGCGGAATTGACACCTCTAGGTGTGTGATCATGAGCCGAGTTGAGGCCTCAAAACCTTAAACATACCTGGTTCTTGGCATTGATCAACCATTCTTAGAGGTTGTCAAAGCCCGCCATTTTAAACTCTTCGCCGGGGTTGGGAGGTGACGTTACGACTCCTCGACAAAGCGCGCGCGGAGAAGGGGTCAGCGAAGAAGCCCTAGATGGTGATGGCCACACATGCCACCACCTATGTAGACTTCACGCAGATTAACCTGCACCATTGCAAAAGCGCCTTGGCCGTTCTGGCAAGAAGCATGGCAAGGGTGCAGACACATATAGCACTAATACAAGAACCCTGGATTTGGGGTGGGAGTATCATGGGGCTCAATTCTGCGGGAGATATGCACGTGGGTACGGACAAGGGTGATGCCAGGGCATGTGTTAATGGTTTTCTGTTACAGGAACTAAGCAATAGGGATTGCGTCACAATCAGGATGAGCATCGTGAGAAAAGTAGTGGAATTCAGCAGAAGGGAAAATCTTGACCTGGTTGTCGGGTGTGATTCCAACTCACACCATGAGGTGTGGGGTTCAACCGACAGTAACACCAGGGGAGAGCAACTGCTGAAGTACCTAGCTGGCTCACGCATGTCAGTGGTTAATCAGGGAAATGAACCCACGTTTGTGACTAGGAGTAGGGCTGAGGTATTGGACCTCACCCTGTGTAGTCTAAGCATAGAAGAGCGAATCTCGAGATGGAGAGTCAGTGAAGAGCCATCCATGTCTGATCACAGGACTATCCTGTTCAACGTGAGAATGCCCCAACCGGACACCATCTGGAGCAGGAACCCCAAGAACACTGACTGGGGAAGCTACAGAGAGGAGCTACAACAGAGATGCAAGCTACTCAAGGGCAAGTATGGATCTGGGGGAGGTCTCGACTGGACGATCCAACAGTTGGAAAAAAACATGACCAGAGCATATGAAAAAAACTGCCAACCAAAGGCGGTTAGACCTACCAAATCAGCACCCTGGTGGAATGGTACACTAGAGCGGCTGAGGAAGGTAGTGAGAAGTAACTTTAATAAAGCAAGGAGGAAAGGCACCCCGAGAGGATGGGACGATTATAAAGAGTCCCTAAGACACTTCAAGAGAGAGGTTAAGGCTTCCAAGGAAAATGCATGGAAGAGTTTCTGCGGGAGCATGGACAGTCTACCACAGACGGCTAAACTAGCTCGCATGCTCGGGAGGGACAACAACACCAAACTGAGGCTGTTGAAAAACGATGCGGGGAAATATACCAACAGCGAAAAAGAAACACTACGATTACTCCTCAGGACCAGCTTTCCCGACATCGTGCTAGAGGGAGAGCTGGAGAGTGAAGAAAGTAGGAGATTGAGGGAAGGGAGGACCGACTGGAGCGTCGCTGCAAAGGTCGTCACCCCAGAGAAAGTCAGATGGGCAGTGGAAGGCTTTGAACCCTACAAATCTCCGGGTCCAGACGGGATCTTTCCCAAGATGCTTCAGGAGGGGTTGGATTCTTGTCTGGGTCTGATAACCGGGATTCTCAGGGGAAGCCTCGCTACTGAATATATACCGTCAAGCTGGAAAGAGACCAGGGTAGTGTTTTTACCAAAACCTGAGAAGAACAGCTACACGACGGTAAAGGACTTCAGACCCATCAGCCTGACGTCCTTCTTGCTGAAGACGTTAGAGAGGCTGATGGATTATTATGTCAGACATGTGGAGCTGGTGGAACACCCACTATGTGCGCACCAGCACGCATATCAGGTAGGTAAATCCACAGAAACATCACTGCACAATGGAGTTAAGTATATAGAGGAAGCTCTAGAGCAAAAGGAGGTGGTTATGGGAGCCTTTATAGATATAGAAGGAGCATTCAACCGTACCACTAGGGAAGCTATAACAACCTCTGCACTCAGACATGGTTTGTCACATACCATCACGAGGTGGGTGACGAGCATGCTCGAGAACAGGAGGGTCCATAGTACCTGGAACCAGGAGACTGTGAGAGGAATAATAAACGAAGGATGCCCGCAGGGGGGAGTATTATCACCCCTACTATGGAGTTTGGTAGCTGACGAGCCAATAACCATACTCAACAATGAAAGATTTTTCACGGTGGGATATGCGGATGACATTGCCATCTTTGTGAGAGGCAAATTTGAGGAAGTACTACCTGATCGTATAGAGATAGCCTTGCGAAGGGTAAAGGAATGGTGTGAGGAGCGTTCCCTGACGGTTAATCCGGCGAAAACAGAGATCGTCTTGTTCACAAGGAAATATAAACCGAAGAAACTTCGAGAGATCAACTTCTACGGGCGTTTACTACCGTATTTTGAAGGAGTCAAGTATCTAGGAGTTTACCTGGATAAAAAACTTAAGTGGAATACGCATGTGCGGAGACAATGCAAGAAAGCATTGAACATATATATGAGATGCAGAGGAGCTATCGGGCAAAACTGGGGACTTAGACCCAGGAACGCAATCTGGCTGTATCAGACGTTCATACTACCGGTAGTTACCTATGCCTCATTGATATGGTGGAAAGCGACCGAATGTGTCACTCTTGGCAGGTGCCTGGAACATGTACAGGCGGTTGCTATCAGAGGGGCACTGGGAGTGAGGCGTAGCACCCCCCACTGCGGCCATGTGTAGGCTGCTTGACCTCACAAGCCTGGATCAAGAGATAATGAGACAGGCTGCCAGATCGGTCCTCAGGCTGAGGTGTGAGGGACAGTGGAAGGGCAGGAATCTTGGACATGCGGAAATCGAGAGGAGAGCTCTGGGAGCGGTTTCCGAACGCATAGATAGGACTACCAAAATGTACTTGTTTGGGAGTAGATATCATATCGACATCCCAACAAGAGACCAATGGAGCGAAAACCAGGTGACCAAAGGTGGAATGGTCTGGTATACAGACGGATCAAAAATGATCACCGGCACTGGGATGGGAATTTGTGGACCTGAACCGGGGGATCGGTTTTCCTTCTCCCTAGAGGAATACAACAGTAGTAGTGGCCCTAGACACGTAAAACTAACAGTATTCAAATTATTCGAATTAAAAAATTCGAATGACGACTACTTCATGTTATTGACTCTGCTTCTAAGCTGTCATTAGTTCAAATCTCTGGAGCGAATCAAATACTTTTTGGGTGGGTTAAAGTTATTATTATTTTTTAATAATTATTTTTAGGGAGGGAGTCCATCCGGACGAGATAAGAAGCATAATTATAATCGAACTTCACTTGGTAAGTTCGTTTGATTTTATAATTATGCAATATTATCTCGTCCGGATGGATATAAGTGTAGCTGTTTAGAGCTCTCGATTCGCTCCATTTGTTTATAAAAGAAATAACTAGGATGTACAATCCTTTGTCATTGCTAGTTTATTTTATAACAATCATCATTCGTTAATTTCAATTATTGATGGTCAATTAAGCTAACAAAACGTTATTTGAAAATTCTTCCGCGTCTATAATAGGGCGATTATAGAAATTCGCGAACATTCTAGAATGACCGGTCCATCCTGCAGCTCTTTTGATTAGATCTATCGAGACACCTTTGCGAGCAGCTGAAGAGGTGGACGCGTGTCGAGCATTTACCAAGCTGAGCTGGCGGCGGTTGGTAAGTGCGCGCAAGAACTGATCGATAGGAATATCAATCGACAGAGAATTACGATATGCTCTGATAGTATGGCGACTATACTAGCACTTCGGAGAAAAGACACTCGTGCGGCGCTGGTCTGGGAAGTAAGTGGAGTGCTGACCAGACTGGCGAGTACGAATAGGGTTACCATTGCATGGGTGCCGGGACACTCGGGCCATGAAGGGAACGAAAGGGCCGATACCTGTGCAAAGATCGGAGCATCTGGACGGGGGATGTTATACCCTACAATAGGTGCACCATACCAATATGTGCTTAATACCATAGACGAATGGGTGGAGAGAAACATCCTCAGAACTTGGAATGAGGATGCGAGATTCAGATGGTCAAAAGAAATTCTGGACAACTTGGAAACGGAGTGGCTCAGAAACTTAGCTAGCCTGAACAGATCGCAAACCAGAACAGTGGTGAGTTTTGTCACGGGCCACGGTGATCTAAGATGCTACCAGCACAAGCGTAATAGGGCGATAAGCAACCTATGTAGATGGTGTTGTGAAGAAGAAGAAACTCCCTTCCATGTACTGGGCATATGCCCAGTACTGGCGGCTGCGAGATGGAAACTATTCGGGAAAATCCGAATGGAAAGTGGAGAGAATTTATCCCTGGAGAAACTACTAGCTTTCTTGAAGTGGGTGGGGATCGGGGATTAAATTCAATGGGTCATAAGTGGGGGGATAGGCGTACAATGGCGTGAGCTAAGTATACCTGAGGCTGTGCACACCCCGCGAGTTTAATAATAATAATAATAATAATCTTTATGGTACAATAACCCACCATAATAATAAATAGACGAATTTCGTTGGCCGGTTAACTTTAACA
>JAAMPD010002788.1:0-13003 GCA_025266255.1 Trissolcus basalis
AAANAAAAAAAAAAAACAAACAAAAAAACAAAACAAAACAAAACAAAGAAATAGTCGTAAAAACCAATAAGACTCTCAATAAAAGGAGTGGATGAAAAAAACTTTTCCGCCACGTAATTTCGACCGCGGTGCAAATTTCCCGCGGATATATATTTATCTCAGTGGAATGAATTTCAGCGAAATCGAAAAGAAATTAGTCATTCCGCGCCATAGTCGAGCTGCGAAGAAACAAGACCCGCGCGGTTTTTTGTGCCTGTAAAACAGAGAGCGCCGTGAAGAGTCCAGGATCGGTTAATCTATAGGCGCGAAAATGCTCAAATAACATAATAAAATGCACCATACACCGTTACAAGTTATACTCAGCTTCGCTTTCTTGCTGCCGTTTATTTTAATTTCGCAACAATACGATTGCCGGCTTCGCCTTTGTTCTGCCTCGCCACAAGAACAGGATGATCCTTCCCTGTCTTGCGTCTTTTTTTTTCTTGCCTCTTTTTACGCTTTTATGTTTTGTAGTTACACTCAGACCGGTCATAATTCTTAACTGTTAGGAATCTGCTTTCTTTTGATAAACAGAACATTTGTGGGTGCTATAAATTTTGCTTTTTCTACTCAAAGGGATATAGAAATTCGTGGATATAATTTTGATTGAAATTGTCAATACTGAAAACTAATAAAATTGTTTATCCTCGTTTCTTCACTCAGCAGAGGGAAAAATTATATGAAAACAAGTATAGTACGCACTGGATTGAAAAAATACCGTACGAATTTTGCGGACATAATAAAAACTTGTTTCGCGTTGAGCTCGTCTTTTTTATGAATGATTACGAAATTAATTTATAACAGTAATAATAAACGTAAACTGTTATTAGGACTTGAGAAATGAAGCAATCTGTTACGTACAATATATATTAAACGTCAAAACTATGAAAACCGTTTACCGAGTGATTAAAGTTTAAGCGCTAACGAAACGTCTCATCCTACAATTAAGTACAATTTACTGCCCGGCATATTTGCATCTCGAAATGCGTGTGCAGATCAGCATAATCCGCGTCTTGATCTAGTGCAGGTACAACCTTTTTATTTCTTTGTTTTAGAAAATACCCGTACTACATTGAGACATCAGAAACGAAAAACGTCCAGGACGGGAAACTCTTAGCTTTGACTTATTGGCATTCCTAACATTTTACGATAACTGTCTCGCAAACTTGGGTGTAAATTAAACGTTTACAAAGAAAACGACGTGAAGGCGAGTGACAAGAGTTTGAAGTAGTAAAAGTTGGCACTCTCTGTAACGCAAAATGTTTTCCAAAGGTTGCGATGAAGCTCTCGCGGACCAGGCTATTATAAAGCTTGGATTTTAAACGCGTCCAGGGTATAAATGCTACCGTAGCACCTTGCCAGGATGTAACGTATAACGTTTAACATTTAAGCCTTTAGAAGGTTGTAAGGTTGGCTCCCTGTAATTATCGCCAAAGCGCGGCGCCTTGAGGTCTTCATTACAGCGAGAGCATTCTTGTTTTCTCTCTGTACCTATCACATACGTAGAATGTACGTATCCGACTTCGATGGGATTGAAAAAGAAAAAGGCAAAAATTGCAGCTCGACTTGCAGTCGTAAAGAAGGAGACCAGGAATTAGAGGGAGGGCACCACACTCTCTGCAACCTCGGCGTAAAAATAAGGACGACCAGTTCGGAATCTTCAGTCCCGGAGATCTTCATTAAATTGAGATTTATGAGCGATCGAGAAATTGAATCACGAAATGAAATTTCGTATCAATTTTAGTAATCAGCAAATCGTAAAGCTGCGGAGAGAAGCATTTTTATAAACATATTTCCCCTGTTTAGATTTATACCTTGGCAAAAAAGTTCAACGCTCTGGTTCAAGTTTTTTCTCCATTCTTTTCCCTGCAATATAAAACACTCGAATAGGAAAATTACATTCGCATTGTTGCTATGCCGATTTATGGCTCGATGCAAGATTGATTGCTAGCAAATAAAAACATCTAACATCTGATGGTTTTTTCCCCTGTAACAAAAAGCTCATCTACATTTTGCAAATTTTGATTTTTGTTTGAAATGTATTCAGGTGAAATAATTCAGATGGAAATTATCAGGTGGAATAATTATATCTCCTTTTTCACGTTTCAGTGAAGAGTAATAGTATTATGGATATATAGGAAGGTATATTGGTACAGTTGCAACAGATCCCGGATCCATGCTCGGAGGAGGAATTCGTACGGGGCGCCATATTTCAGTTAAAGTGTGCGGGGGTGGCGTTCAATGCTTCTGTTCGGTGTTCGTTGCCATGGCAATTAATTACCTTCCGCCCTACCCGAGCTGTAGGTACGGTTATAACGGGTGTGTCGGCTGAAGTTGCAAACGCTCGACGCTTTTGCTATAAAGAGTTACGAGTCAATCAGCAGCGAAAAGCCAAATATCATTTCACGCTTAGATTTTGCATTTCAACTTTATATCCCAAACTGTTTCAACTATTTTCCCCCCGACGCTCCGGCGCTTTCACTTCCAGTTGTTGCTCTCGTCTCAATTAATTAACGAGCCAATCATTTATTTTCATTTCTTTTTATAAGATTCATTACTTTAACAACGGTAATTTACACAAGAAAAAGAGAAAAAGGCATTTTTCTCATTTGGTATTTCAATTTCACGCTTTGAAACGCGTCCATTTATTTGAGCCAAAAGTTGGCCGATTAATTTCGAGTGTAATTCCTTTTTGTTTGTACTTGATTGTTTACGAAAAGGTGGTCGGTTTGGAATAAAAGTATAATTGAGTGCAGATCCGGGTGAATCTTTTTTTGTATTACCTCAGATAAGGCCGCGGAGTATTTACATTATATATGATCATTAGGCAACGCGCCAAATGTAATCGTATCTTTTCTTCTTGCTAGCCACTAGAGATAATAGTGTAACTGATAGTGGTGGCTGGGCGAGAGTCTCCGTCCCATCGGATCTTGGTTCTCTTCGGCTAATTTTCGGCTTACCAGCCGTCGCCGTTGTTTCTCCAAGTATACAGTATTTCCCAACTGAATTTCACGTGGGATCTCAATTACCCAACGTCACGAAAATAATTACTCGACGGAAACACGTACTGAATCTCATTGCAATTCGATTATTTGGAAAAAGAAGAGAAAAAAAAAAAGTATTACGCGTTCCTGTTACTTAGCTTGTCCGCGATTGAATTAATTTCCTAATTTTCATTTACTCCGAGCGAAAGAAGGGGGGAATTAAATTTTTAAATTTAATCTCAATGTAATTGTGGGAGGTTTAGATAATCTGTCGAACGAATAAACTTCGGTTTACCAGAGTTTTTCTCATCTGGAGAATTTCCAGCAAAAAAATCCCGCTTTTATGGATAATGAAAGTTGCTTTCTTGAACAAAAACTTTTTTCGGCGAATAAAGTATGGTAGGCGTATTCTTCTGAAGTGATGTCGCGGTCGTGGAATTCGCAG
Organism: Trissolcus basalis; assembly: GCA_025266255.1. NCBI lineage: Eukaryota > Metazoa > Arthropoda > Insecta > Hymenoptera > Scelionidae > Trissolcus > Trissolcus basalis. Next base: position 3,469 of record JAAMPD010002788.1, read on the forward strand.
TGCGAAAACATAAAATTGTAATCTAATTTATCCACATACCGCAGTAGATGCCGGCAGAACGATGAAGTCATCATGTACCTCCAGACTTAAGACCAACGTTTAATCATCATAAATTTTGCAAGAAAACCACAAAGCAGCTTTTCTCACCGCGACTATTAACAGCCAGACCAAATCGCTTCTGTGGCTGACATAATATACACGTCACTGCTGAATTTGACACTTGTATTATTTCTTTACTTTGCAAGAAAATGTCCTTAAAACTTATTTTGATTCATCTTGTGAGAATAATTGTATTTTCAAGAAAACTTTTTGATTTACGATCCTAGTATAAAAATTACAAGAAATTATTTTTGTAATTATGGAAATGCAAAAAACAATTTTTCTAATATTATTAATTGGTATAGATAGACCCAAATTTATCTTTGTGTCAATACCATTTTTTTGCAGTTTTGCTACTTTTAAAAAGTTCTTGCAGGGAATTTTCTACAATTACAATATAAATTTTTGTATGAAATTATCTAATTCGATTTTAAAAGAGTACAATTGTTCTACATTTTTTAAAATTCTCTCAGTTATACTACATTCATCTGAGCATCACGTCAATGAAAAATTTTAACAATCAGTTTGTCTAGAAATTTTGAGTGGACCATAAAACATACTAGAAAAAAATATAAAATTAAAGAAATATAAAACATAAAAAAAAATAAAAGAAAAAAAATTTTCATTCTTAGAGTACTAATTTTTTCATGTACATTTTAGCACAATTCTATGAGAAAGATTAAGTAAATATATTTTTTTTTTCACATGAATCACGATACAGAAAAATACCTTAATATCCTATGTAGCAAAATTTACAGTTTTACTTCATTAGCTACATTATGAAAATTGGTTGTTTGCTACTTTTTTGGAATTCAGATCATTTGCGAGACACATTAAATTGCACATCGTAGAACTAGCTATAACTAGAGTCTATGATGAATTATTGCCCTAGTCTCACTGCGATGATGTTAATTAATGAATCAAAGTCATTAATTCTTAATCCAGAAAATATAATGAGAAATATCTTAAATGCTGGATTAATTTTATAATATTGTGTACGATTATAAGAAAAAAGGTTAAAAAATTGAACTGTTTTCATAAGTTGACAAACAAATAAAATCAAAATACAAAACATTTTTTAAAAGCGTCATTTTGATAACGCTCTACTTTAATGCTACATGGCAGGGTCGAATAAATTTGTCAGTTGAAACAATGAAAAAGCCGGGTCATTTTTTACTCGTGCATGATGTTCATTGGTCATGTTCTCACAAACGTCTTTAGATTTATTATGATGATAGTTCTTCGTTAGCATAGCGGCAATTACACTAATGAGGCTATAAACATTTTCATTAAAATGTTGCCGGTTTCTAGGCAGGCGATGAAAATTTTTCGATTCATTAAAAACCGGTGCATTAAAGTATTCGTACATTTGCATGGCGATAACTCATTTTATTTTGTTTTCGTCGTCATTTTTAAAAACGCAGTTTCTTCAATTTTATTTTGATTTTGGAATTATTTTAACATCAGAAAAATAAATTTAACTAATAATAAATATATATGCACATTAAACTTTTTGTCAATTGATTAAATTTTGATTAAAAACTTTATTTCCATTATAAATTGTAATCGAAACAAAAGTCATTTAACTTATTGGATCCTAACATGTAGTACACAATTATGATAGTCTCTGTAGTCTGTGATATTTATATATATGATCGGTATGATGGTTGCAATTTATATATACTTATCGCTTGAATGATCGTTTAATTGAAGCAATATATCAAGTTAGTTGTTCTGACACGGTTTTTTTTCTTCCGCGTGACATCTTCATTTAGTGGCTTACGATCTAAGACAGTTGCATATTGCGAATTTCTGGTTTGATAGTAAGTGGTTCGCGTGCCTCATTGAAATTCATTCTCCGCCGGCAAAACGTAGTATTTAATTATCGTAGCACGCGAGATTTCTAATCGCATCATGATTTCGTTGCAGTCGCATCTGACTCTCTCTCGGTCTCTCCTTCTGGGAAAAGAGAAGGAAATTTATGCTTAGCACTGCACGCGCCTGTAACCGTTTAATGCATCCTTACGAGGACGTTAATGCACCAGAAGATTGACTCGTTTCTTTTGCAATACAACTGTCTGAACGTAAAAGGGGTTTCGAAAATTTGCCTTTTAAAAAAGTGCCAGCTGCACGCGTGTATCTTACATGATTCTAGACAATTCGCCGGTAATTAACATTACAATATCTAACCAGACCTAAATGAACTTGCCTAATTTATGAGAGTATTCCATATCACTTATTCTTGTTAGGTTTATGAATGATGAAATGATCAAGGAAAAAAATTGGACGATCAAGTTTTTGATTTTTAGTCTTGTCTCTTTGGTTTTTGATCTAATGAAAAATTTTTTTTTACAGGTGGAGGAACTATACTATAGTTACTATAGGTATAAAATTGTTTAATCGCTGATTCTTTTATTTTATATAACTTTATAATCAAAATCAAATTTTATTGTAAAATTAAATTAATAAATGAACAAAATTTTTGTATATTTGTGAGTCATATAGAGATTTTTTTTTGTAAAATTTGTTAACGAAGTATTTAGTTAAATGTCACAGAGTTGACGAAGTTTAATTTGCAATTATGCAATTTAACAAAAATTAATTTGACGGGATATGAAAGTGGCTAGATAACTAAGCACAAACAACCTCCAGCAACATTCTGAAATCATCTTAAATGAATTTTATTGGATCTTGATAACGAGGTAAGAGTTTTATAACATTTCTTAAAGTTATATTTTCATTTTATGAGTTTGAATATGTAAAGTACTAATATTAATAAATAATTTTGTTGGATAATATTTGATGTAATAATTCTTACTATATTATTATGTTATTATATTAAGTCGTCTTTCAATATTATTTTGTATGTTCAATTAAAATTTGCAAAGGCTTATTAATTTTTAATTCATTCGAAAGATCAGTCTCTAATTTAGTGAATTAAGTTTTTTATAACTCTTCATTTCGACTTTTTGTTGATTTTGTCCACAAACAGGTGATGTATCAGCTTCTATATCATCCCGGTTCCCAACGAAAAGATTGGTTGATTGACGCCACTGAAAATATCAGCCAATATGTATGTTGCATTAAACAACAAAAATGCGCTCGTTGAATAATTACAAGTATTTATATAAATATGTGAATATAAATAAGTCTATATCCATTTGTAAAATGACAATCATTTTCTTATTAAAAGTACGTTTTTAAAATGATCAAATCAACTTGATGAAAACTTTTTTATTTTTTAAATAAAATAAGTTTTTTACACTTTGCAGAGGACGCACGTTTCACTCCAGTTTAAAAAAAATTGACCTGACCCAATCGAGTTGATAAGTCAACACGCCCCGATTGCAAACCGCTATCAGGAATTACAAGGAGGGACGTAAATCTTCATCGCGCAACCTTTTCTTACTCGTTTTGGCGTTTCGCACGCCGACAATAAATAAATTCTTGAAATTCGAGACACGATGGGTTATAACTAATGTGCTCTCTTCAGCCATTGCTGCGCTGGTGATTGGTGGGGAGAACAACAGAAATACTAAGTGAAGAAGATGAAAAAGAACAAGAGAAAAGAAAGGAGAGGGGAAAAAGAATGCGGTGCAGCATAACGTATCAATCTAAATTACAAATTCCATCGCACAATAGGGTCCTGCGCTCGTGTAGAAGGTCCTCGAGCAAGAACGCGAGGGCAACGTGCTAATGCGACTCACACAACCCGCAGGACAGACCGCTGGAGAGGGAACTCGTATTAAGTTAATTCATTTGTCCTCTATTTGGCTGTCAGACCCGTCATTCGTTGCTATTCTGAAAATTCCAACCTCCAAATAAACCGTTTTAAACTATTTTAACCATTTTTTTTCAATATTTGATTAAACAGCGATAAATATTGAAATTCGATTTCTTCGTGGAATATTTTTCATTAGCTATTCCCATGGTTCACGAGTAATTTTCATGCAAATCTCATAAATTCCCATGCGATTCTCTGTCATGATTTATATTTTCACGAATCTTGTAAGATTTATGAATTTTAATGCAAAACCGAAACAGATTTGGAGCGATCAAATTGAACTCAATCGTTAAACCACAATTTTCCTTGTTTTCATCAAATATTATTTGAAAATTAAATTATAGTGCGTTTCAAAAAAAAAATCATTCATTAATTTATATTTATTTTAAATTTTATATGAATATTCATATATTTAATTATATATTTCATAATATAATTCAAAATCCAAGTAAAATGAAGGAAAATCAACGAAAATTTAATTTTACGAAAGTAGAATTTGATAATAATTATTTTAGGATGTTTACAGGTATAGGCACAAACAGTTTGTGTAATACAATGTACCAATGAGATTAGAGAAATAAGGCAAACGGATGGATTGTAACAGCATCAGAATAAACGAAATCACCCTCGATGAGACCACCATAAAACTCAAGTTTATTCTAGGGCGATAATGCTTGTAATTCAAATATAATTCTTGTACGAGGGTGGTTCCGTCTAGTTATCCCTACGCAGCATGTTACCATTTTATTTCTGCCAGAATCACAGAAATCGGCCACAACCCCTATTTACTGGTGTGAACATGGTTTTCCCCTCCAAAAAACATTATATAGGAAGTAGTATCAAAAGTCATTCAATAAAATTTGCTTTGAATGCCTATAAGACTTTCATTTACTTATGTCACTTTGTCAAGTAAAGATATTTTCTTATAGTAAATAAGGTTCATGGTCATGAAATATTATTTTAATTCAACTTTTCGTTGGAATTATTTGTATTTATTATTAAAAAACATATCAAAATTATATTATTTTTGAAACTATAGATCGTTATCGGTAATTCCAAACAATTCTTGTTTTTCTTGAGGTTTTAATCTGTGATGCGTTCTTAATTGTAAAAACACACTCCAACACTGGAATAATTGACGCAGAAAACCAAGACAATTCTCAGCTGTGTTTTCAGTGACATATATCGAATTTGTTCGATCATGGATGCTATTTTCAAAAATCAATTTTTTAATATCCGTCGATTTTTCCTGCTTCATTTTTTCAGTCTCCGGTACTGATTCGTTGTTGTTTATCTGCTTCAAAATGCGTTGAAAAAATCTCTTCTTTTCTTCATCCGCTATCGCTACAATTTTGTTTTGATTCGTTGAGTTGTTATTTTCGAAAGTAGCGTATCTAAGATCTGCAGGTTTTTCTGGTGTGACGTCACTAGCTACCGCAAGGGTCTTCCGATTCGAAATCATTTGGAAAAATTTTTTCCTCTCCTCATCCTCTTTTGACAGCCTTTTTTCATGCATTTCTGTATGTGGTTCCAACTGAATTGTCATTTCTAAAACAAATCAAATTTTATAATTTCTTTCATTTACTTTCATGCAGTTGAAAAACAATTTTTTTTTTCAAATTTCTATATTTTATTTCAGTTTTTTTTTTCATTTTTTTTTATTCATTGCAGTTATTCTATTTATTATTTGAAAAATTGAATTATACGTACTCACTTCAGTTTTGAATATTTTTCTGTAGATTATAAAATGCACAATGTTTTGGTCAGCTGAATTTCACAACACATGTTTTCGTTTCAAGTTCTACAGCCAGACTGAGGAGAGCCAACATTTATTAACATCTTCAATTTCCGTCTTTCCGTCATTCAAAGAGAAAAATTTTTCTTAGAAACAAAGTTCCCTAGGAAACATTTTGTTCCTGAACGATAATCTTAAAACAATGTCAACTCCAACTTTACTTATCTTCCAAAAGACCTTTTTCCAGGTCAAACAAAGAGAATTAAACCGTACAATAGTAAAGTTTTGCTTTACACAGTCGAAATTAACCTGTTAATAAATATAAGAATCAGTAACAACATCAATTTTAATTGATTATAAAAAAAAGAGAAATCAAATTAAAATTGGTATTACGGATTTCAGTGCTTTTCATCGATTGTACGAATCGAATAAGAAATAATCAAAATTTAATAAATCGAATGTAAAGTAATTCACGAAATTTATTTTAACCGATCTTCAAAAGTCACGGGCGCGCATTTTGATAGCCGACAAAAGTGGTAATATATTAGGTGATTATTTGACGTCATCATCGTTATTTTTCCCGACGCCGCACTGATAAAAGTAGTTGCCACTTTTCAGGGGCTCTTTTTGCCAAGCGGCTTGGTAAAATACTGGAGCTCGATGGACGTTGAAAAACGACGCAAACTTCCCTCTGCAGGACTTTCGTTTCAGTTCAGTTTTTTTCCTCGAATCTCATTCAATGTCTTTCAATCACGATGATCGATGATGCACCACCTTGCGACCAACCCCCTTTCTCCTCTATTTCTGTCCGTACGCAATGCCAAACTCGTGTATTTCACCCGGAAAACATTTCATGAACAAGAATTGCAAACGAAAAAAAAGTATTGCCACTTTTGTCTCCGCCAGTTGTGCATACTCGTCAAAAATAACAAATCTTTTCGGTTCATATATTCTTTTTTTTCGCCAAATTGATAATGTTTCGCATGTCAAACTGTTCTTTTTATTTTAGCATGATGAATATGTTGAATAAATGATACGAGGCGGGGTTTATTAATCTTCGTCATCGGAATGACGTCGGAAGCCTGCGATTTGAATCTCTCGTGAAAATTCATTTCCCTATTATTTCGGAGTGTCGCGCGCGTGATGTATGAATTGTTTGATATCGTTGAGACGACGCTCCAGACAACATGAAATCGAGTCAATGATACGTCACTTAAGATTGAACGCGGGCCCGGCTGCTGACCTAAAATATCCCAATATCGGCCAAAGTTGACGAAGTTTCGCATGGCTGAGGTAGGCGTGGCGGTCGCGTGCCGTGCATCAATCATTTTTGTAACCAGCCTCAACTGCCTCGCATCTCACCATAGAAATATCATTAATAGACTTGCTTCATAGAGTCACGTGTTTCCAGATTATTTGTTTTACAAATATTGGGACAATGGCTTTTCAACAAGCATCCACCTTGTCTGAAATTTGAGGTGGCAAATTCATGGATTTCTATGCCAACTAAATAAAGCTAAACTTTGACAAAAATTCTGTATGCAAACGTGTATCAGAAAAAAATATGGCGCATATGAGATTAAAATGTTTTCATTAGAATTTAAATTAAATAATAAGTTTGATTTGTTGAATTTAACACTCAAACGCGAATTTAAACATCACTTTTCTCATAAACGTCATTATAATTGTATATAAACGAAACGCTCTTTTGTTTGAGGAATATTGAGATGAGAAATTTTGTTTTTCATTTGCCTTTACAACATTTTTCCTTTTTGAAAAACTGAAGCCTTGTTCGCTGTTGTAATTGGAGAATTCGCTTTGATCCGTCAGAGAGGGAAAGATCGGAAGTTATACTTTATAGGGAGACTAATAAATTCGCGGGTATAACCGCATTGCCCCGGGCGAAATTTTTTTAATCGAGCGACGAGCAAACCCGCGCGGCAAACTAGAGTCGAGCATCCGACTGTGAGGCACAGCACCCACGGGACGAGAGCCAGGAGCAGCCCATAGTGCTGGTTGCTTGTCATTTTAAATCACTGCCACCATATGCACATGGAAAGTAAAAGAGGGAGTGAGCGAGCACTACGTTACTTCCGCTCTCGCTGCTTCGGGAATCACCTGAATTAATTTCCCTTTTAGTTTAGTTTAGCTTCACACTAATGATATTTACGAGCGTTGTCATGCCTTTGAACAACCTACGAATGATCGAATTAATTCATCTTCCAATCATTGTTTTTCGTTTGATGCTTTGATACAATTTCTTTCTTGTATCTAGTTTTAAACTACTTTAATAACAACTTATGGAAGAAATAAAAAAGAATCTAATAAAGATAAAAATACATTTTGATATATAATTTCAAATGAAATATATTTTTATTCAAGAGGTGTAAATTATATATAAAAAATTGATTGATTTACCAGATTGAATTGATTGAAACGATTTGATTTACTTGGCAATAGAGAATTTTTGTTTTTTTCGCAATCAGAACACTCTCTCATCCTGTTTGAAATAAGAGGGCGAATTTTTGTCTTCTCATGGAAACCATTTCCTGCGAAGTTGCTTGTTTTCAGTATATCAATTAATTCCTAGCTAAAACTTATAGGTAATTAAGCACAACGCAGCATACGTGATTGAATTTCACGCGATTAAAATGCGAGATAGCGTTTAAACGCGTTGTAGCAATACCTGTGAATAGGCTTCCATTATAATTACTATAATGAGCAATTTTCTTATCGCTTAACTGATTTTCATTATTTTTCACACTTCTCAAACCTGTCACGTTATTGACAGTTTAACAAATTGTTTAGGCAGCTATCGATGTTTCCGTGGTTGTCGGGGGCCAATTAATCCCGGTGTTAGATAATACGGAACCTGCCCCGCTGATTAATTACAGCCGCTCGATCAATCCAGTTTTTAAATCTCAACATTGAAAACTGTATACCAATAGTTGTTAAAATCGTGAAACTAAGTCGAAGGCATACAGGAAATGGGATGTAAGTAACTGCATTTTGTAATTGGGCTGCAGGGGTGGGGGTGGTTATTACGAGGTGGTAAATTTTCTCCTGACAGTTTGCAACGTCGTTATCTCGTCAACTAGCCTCGTCTTTTCTTATGCCGCTATGATTATAACGTCGCGCGCATTATTGCAAGCAATAAAAATGATTTCGCGTTTTCCACAAGTGGCAAGTGCTGATAAGCGTGTGACATCGCTTGACTCGCGATTATACTCGGCCGCGTTTTGCGCGCCAATTGTGTTGTGGGCTTTAATTTTGCAGCGCTCTTTTCTCGGCACTGTGCTCTCTGTTCTCATTCGCGGTCCATTCGTCGTCGTAATTAGCACCCGTGCATCGCATCCGCGCTACATAAATACAACACACCAGGGACCTATATACACTCCGGGTAATTTATTCGCCACGCTACTTCACCTTATTATTGTATTAAGTGTACCTGCCACGGCTTCAACGTGCGCTCCCGCCAACTTAATTACGGAAGCTGTTAACTTGAAGAAGTCGTTACGTTGATGCTATACGAAACGTGCATGCTTCGACTTTGATGTATGCCTTTCATTGTTCCAGAAATCAATAAACGATCCAAGAATGCTTTTGTCCAATATAAAATGCACAAAAAAAATATTCTCATTTTGTTTTTTAATTCACTTTTAATTGTATTTTTATTATTCTTAATTCTTCTTTTTGTCTTCATTTTTAATTTGTTTGTTTATTTTAATTTTGTTTTATTTTGTTTTAATTCCATTCATATTTTCTTATTCTTTGCTCATTATAATTTTTTGGCAATAACTTTTTTCATCTTTTTTTAAAAATTGTACACGCAGAAAAATATTTTGGAAAAACTGCTATAGTTTATAGGGATTAGGCTACACTAAGCATTGTTTCTAATATTTTTCTATAAATTATAG
>JAAMPD010002789.1:0-13006 GCA_025266255.1 Trissolcus basalis
CGAAACGCCTGCTGTAATCGTCGAAACCATCGATGGTAAGAATATTTTTCTACATCGTTCATTCCTTTATCGAAATAAAAAATATAGTTTGAACGCTCCTTTTGTTGCTTATAGACTACGGTCAGCAGGCTGTCGTAAACATGCAGAAAGTGACATTTGAGGGGCTGCTACGTGTAGCGCCGTGCATGATGGATTGGCTCGAGTTCCTGGATTATCACACCAACGCTGTGAACCACTGCTGGGCTCAAGTGAAAAACCTGAAATTTAACGCCCGTCAGGACGATCCGTTGATGGTCGTTAAAAGTTACATGTCTGCGTTTCCTGAATTTTTGCGAAACGATGTCGTGTTTGCGATGGTTTGCAACGAAATGATTGTGTACGACGAAAATGAGTGTGTCAGCAAGAATACGAACAACGAAACGAACACAATGTTCAGGCGCAAAATTTGAAAATAAAAATGCAAAAAGAGATCAGTTTTATTATTTCACCCTAGCTTCGTAGAGAAAAACGTTCTACTCGTTTCACAATTGAGACAGTTCATTTTTCTTCCTCAACCCGTAGATCGTACAATTCACAGGTCCTACGCTTTATTTCCTCGACTTTATTTTGAATAGTTAATAAATAGTCAATGATGATTTTAAATAGCTTACATCAACAGTAAATAATAGACCAGTAAACACCCTATGATTTCGAATAGTTTACACACCGAGAAGTATAAAAAAACAAAATTGTAAAAAAAATTTTTCTAGAAAAATTCTCTTATTTGACTTAAATGATAAAGAAACGACTAAGAATCAAATAATAAAAAAGAATTTCGAAAAAATCTACTGAAAAAAATATGTAAACACCATGAAAACGAATCAAAATTCCTACTAATTTTGGAAAATTCAATAAAAGAATGGCGCATATTTCTCAATTTGTCTAATAGTACGTATTCAGCGTGAAAATGATCGAAAAGTGTTGGAAAGGTGCATGAACGCAGTGAAACACAGATGAATTCCAGAGGCCCTGAGCAATTCGTCCATCTTCTGGTTGACGTACTCCAATCCCCCATCAGTTTGAAGGGTTTTGATTTTTCTTTCCAGCAAGTTTTCAACGCGATTTTTGTAGTCTCTGAACTTCTGGACGGCTTTGTTTTTGTTTCAAAAGAAGTAAATCATGCAAAGTCGGCTGTAGTCGTCTATGAACGTCATGAAATATTGCGCACCTCCCAGCGATTGTGTACGCATGGGTCTACAAAGGTCCGAGTACACCAGCTCTAGAGGTTCCGACGAAAAGTTTTCGCGGTCTCTGAACGGGGTGTACGACATTTTTCCGGCAGTGCAAGATGTGCTTTTTATTTTGTCAACTGCGATCTTAATTTTCAAACCGTTCGCGTTTTCTCGTTTCGCGAGCAGTGACAGGTTGCACACGTTCAAGTGGCCCAAGCGAGTGTGCCACGTCTCAACGTCGATTTCCGGCGTTTTTGTCTCTGAGACGGCGTGAGCACGTTGCTTTTGTTAGCGTGAAGAGAACATGTCTCCAATACGTTCGGCAATGATTTTCACTTTACCACACTTGTCGGTCACAACCGCGCACGACCTTTTAAAAGTAACCTCGCTATCGCGATCCACTATTTTCGCGAAAGAGATGAGATTCGACCTCAAGTCCGGGACGTACAGTGTGTCCTTTAGCGTAACAACATTGTCCAAATTGTTCGCGATTGCGATCTGCACGTCTCCTTTTCCGAGCACTTGCGTTGCCGAGTTGTCTGCGAGTTTCGATTTCCCGCGTTTGGCACTAGTGTTCATAAACGCGTTCTCGTCGTCTGATAAGTGCGAGGTGCACCCGGAGTCTAAGCACCAAAGACCGTCGTCGCGTTTCGGTTCGCGCGCACTTTTCACGAGCCAACCACAATGATTTGCCTCGTCCGATTTGTCTTTGTCCTTCGCGTTTACACTTTGTTTGTAAAAGCAATCATTTCCCTTATGTTCGAGCTTGTGGCAGAAACCGCACTTGTATCGGCGTTTTTTGTCCGATTTTCCCTTGTTCTTCGCGCCGTTGTCGCCTGCGTTGCCGCCGCCGCTTCCGCTGCCTTTTGCGCCACCAGCGCTACCTTTGTTTCTCCGTTGGAACCTATTTGTCTTGTTCATTCGGCCCTTTGCAAACATGGCGGGTTTTCCAGTGTCGATGGACTTCTGGATCCTCGCGTTTTGTTTCTCCATGATTTTCACTTTCAGGATTTCCACATCGGGGATTTTGTCGTGAGATTCGATGGCGCAACGGAAGTTTTCGAAACTGCTGGGCAGGCTGTATAACAACATGATGCTCAGCAGTTCTCCATTTATGTCGAAGTCAATGGATCTTAGTTAATCCACGGCGTCGAGAAACTCCGAGAGATGTTTTAAGACGTCGTCGCCGTCTTGCATTTTCCTTAAGGTTCTGGCGAGCTTTTTTTGCAAAAGGTCCTGGCTGGACCTTTTGGGGCGTATACTGATTCTAGCTTCAGCCGAACTCCGCGCGAGGGGTTGCATCCGCGGATCTGGGCGAGTTCGGACGGGTTGATCGCGAGGATTAAGTCCGCCTTCGCCTTGCGATCGTTTGTCAGCCACGTCTTGGCGGCAGCTTCCGCGCGCGCAAGTGCTGCGCCTTTGCCTTTAACGGCGGTTTGCTCGATTTCGCCGGAGACGTAGCCCCACGTATCGTTTTTTGTGAGGAGGGCTTCGGCTTAGATTTGCCACGTATTGTAATTGTCACGGCTGAGCGTTTCGAGTCTTGTCGTTGTCGTTGAATTATTTGTAATCAACAATGTTTATTTGCGCGACACGTAAAGTTTTCTCGATACAAAGCAACTCAACAAAAAAGAATGGTGTGAGAATGTGGTTATAATATGGAGAAAATGCAGTGATACCAACAAATGAATATAAAATATAATTAGGCGTGACAAATCGAATATCTGACGAAAAGTATAATTATAAATATAGCAGATTTTAATTTTAAATAATAATCTTCATTTGCAATATGAGTCATTAGATTTTTTTATGTACAAGAAGTTTAAACTCAAAATTTACAATTTTCATTATTTTTAGATTCATTATAGTTTTGCTTCATTCATAGAATCTAATTATTTTTATGCATGTTAAGATCCGTCGATGGAATTTTCGGCATCATAGTGACTAATGACACTTTTGTCAAAATGCAGAAACTATAACTTAAGAATTTAATGCTCAATAAATTTCTGTTATTTTAATTAATTTATAGGACGAAGTTCTTAGTCGATAATTTGTATTACTAAGTTTTTGATGAAAAATGCGCTATTCTTTTATTTAATTTTTCAAAATTAGTAGAACTTTTGATTCTTTTCTATGGTGTTTACATATTTTTTTCAGTAGATTTTTTCGATATTCTTTCTGATTATTCAATTTTCAGTCGTTATTTTCATATTTAACTTGAATAAAAGAATTTTTTAAAAAAATTTTGTTTCTATTTTATACTTTTCAGTCCTGATATTGATTAATTTAAAACTTCATATCGTCAAGGAATTGATTAATTTATTCATTGACAAGTATTAACGAAGAGAATAACGATGCACGTTTTAATGATTGAATTAGTATTGAATAAATAAGCTATAAACCAACAAATTAATTTTTTTGTTGACATGTCAACTTACTTTGACATAACCAATAATAAACCTAAGATTGTGAGTTTAAAAAATAGAAAGTATTCGAAATGACATTTGACTGATTAACCAAAATAAATTTTTGCAATGATTAACACTTTTTTCATGTAACCATTAGTAACTACAAGAAAACAATGCATCTCAATTAAATAAATACGTTGAAATAATAAATACGCTTATTCAAGCATTGTGAGGGTGGAAATAAGGAATGCGGGGGTGGATTTCACTGGGTGATGCCACTAACTTGTATTGTCACCGAAGTTATACACGCATGCCAATTTTCATTAGGATTGGTGAAATCTAAGTATGAAAATCTTGCGTTGCAAGATTTGACGACAAACAGTGTAAGTTAAATAAAAGAAAAAGAATTTAATAAATAAAAAAAAGCCACGTTTTACGTTTTAATCCCTTGCAGAAGATGACGATTTGAAATTGGCAACTTCCGACTCTACACCGAGTACATGCGCGTCGTACATGCGCTCAATTCATTCCAGAGGGCTACTCTAGAAGCAGGTATGAACATCGTGGAGAACGAGAAGAGTTGTCGTTCGCAAACGAACTGTCTCGCAAAATAGATTACTGCAAAAAAAACCTGAAGTGCAGCACGAGATCGTACAACCTCAACGAAGATTCACCCGGGTGTTTCTTATCATGTAAGAAAAATTAAGACTCTTAAAAGTGAGAACCAAAGTCGTACACTAGTTACAAAGATGACTTATTGTATTACTTTAAATCAACATTTACGTCTAATTCGAGTTCCGATTCGTCACTGTACATCGGGTACGTGTGGGTCAGAGGACTGCCATAAAGCCTTGATTGAAACGCAATGCTCGAAAGATTTCGCTTATTACCAAAAATGAGCTTGCCTTTCGACCATCCGTTTGTAACATCCGAACACAGTTTGTAAAAAGTGTCTCCAGAACCTGAACGCCGTTTGCGATACGAAATTTGACAGAATTTTGTATTATCGTAGCGAGTGGCAACCTGTTTACGATGAGTTGAGCGCAAGTATAGAATTTGAAGAGAGTTTGCCGCAGAGTCAGGATTACTTGTCAGACCCCGAAAAAACAAAGTTGATCATAATCGATAATCTCATGCGTGAATCGTCGAGCAACGTTATAGTCGATCTGTTTACCAAGGGTCGCCACAATGAAAATTTGAGCGTCATCTTCATCACGCAAAACATGTTCCACCAAGGAAACGGGCAGCGCGACATTTTGCTCAACACAAATTACCTGGTGTTTTTGAAAAATCCGAGAGATCGCGCTCAGGTCCAACACCTGGCTCGACAAGTGTGTCCTGAAAACCTAAAGTTCATGCAAGAAGTTTATTTTGACGCAACGAGCAGACCATTTGGTTATTTTCTCCTCGACTTAAAGCAAACAACACAGGAGAATTGTCGTTTTCGAACAAACATTTTCTCTGACGACCGGTTTCGATATGTTTATGTACCAGTCAAAAACACGTTGAAGGGAGGTGACATGGCAACCGATGTCTCAGTTTACCGTCTACAATAGTAAGAAGTGGACCTTTGAGCGAGCGTAACGCAAAAATTTCGCTAGCGTTACCACATCTTTCGAAAGAACAGCGCAAAGCCGTTTTGCAGCGCGCTGAACTTAACTTGATAAAAACCATCTGGAAGTGTGCTCTTAATACGCTCAACGGTAACGTTCCTTCAGATAGTGAAGACAAAAGAAAATTGCGCAGATACGCAAAGGACTTGAGAAAACTGTCTAGTCGTGAAGGTTCGTGGAGCCGTAAAAAGAAGTTTAGCGTTTAAAAAGAGGCGAACGGTTTCTTACTACCGCTTTTGACCGCTGTTGCATCTGCTATCACTAGTGCAATCGCCGGCTCGTAAGATGGATCATGCAAAAAAACTCGTGTTATTGCCTTGGGAAAATCTGAAAAAACATAAGGAGGCTCTGGTGAAGAGAAAAAAACACAGTCTTCAAACACTGGGAACCGTAACTAGTCGGATAGATGTTGAAATGAGCGATATTCCAGAATTTAAAAAAAATTGAGGATTCCGTAAAATTAAAAATGTTCCAACAAGCCCTCTTTTTTTTTTTGAGTGCAAATAACCAGGAACATGGTTTGAAAACCGTGCAAGTGTAAGAGAAGCATACCCCCGTAGCGCAAAAAACACCGTCTGCAGTGTCCGAAGATGTCGTTTTGTAAACGGTCCCTGGAAAATATTAAACGAAGGCCAGGTTGTTTCTACGCAGTTCGCAAGACCTGCCCAAGCAGACTTTTTCTTGAAATCAAAACGACATCGTCACGAGCATAGAAGAAGTCGTGCCTAATTCAAATATAATCGATCTCGTCAACGAGGCGATGCGTTAAAAAAAAACGTCTAACCCACCGGGGCGTCATCAGTTCGCAGTTCTTATTAGAGCCGTGAACATACCGCACGAATACGTCGGCAACCGTGAATTGTAAAGTTTAGCGTCGCCGCCTACAAAAAAAATGAAACTCACTGTACCTACGCTCTTTAAACCATGGTATGACGTTTCAGGATCTGATGCGTCCCCGAAACTAGCGCTTTCGAAGGTTCGGAGAGCGAAGAGTATCAGGGCGAGGAAGAAAAACGGTAGTTAGTAGCAAGACGAGCCTGGTCGCGCATACGAAAATGACCGACAAAAAATTGAAAAAAATCTATCACGACGCGGCGAACAACGCGAGATTTGCAGAAAAACGAAGGTTAGTCAAAGCCACGTACGGAAAAATCGCTCGGAAAGTCGTCGAATCATGGTTAGACAGACAGTTGGTTTACAACAAGCACTGACCTGCTGTCAAAAAGTTTATCCACCGACCGTACGCCGTCGACAATATCGACTTCCTCTGGGAGAGCGGTTTTATCCAGATGACGTTTTTAAAAACGTACAACGACGTTCACACGTTTTTGCTACTGGTCGTGGACGTTTTCAGCAAGTTTTTCTGGACACGCTCCATGAAAAACAAGACGGCCCAATCGGAGATGTTTTGAAACAGAGCAAGCCGCGGCGACCTGTCCACTGTGCACACGGACCGCGGCCAAAAATATATAAACTCGCATTTTTAAACGTTGCTGCAAAAAAATAGTATAAAATTGCCTGCTGCGAGAAACCCTTCTGTGAAAGCTGATGTTGCCGAGAGAGCGATACGCACCATCCGCGATCGTATTCAGCGGTACTTGACGCACACGCGCGACAGGAGATACATCGACATGCTTCCGAAAGTGGTTGAATCGTACAACCGTCCGTACCACACGACCATTCGCGCAGCTTCCGCGAACGTAACAATCGACAACGCTTCAAAAGTACGAGAAATTCTGAGCGGAAAAAATCAGCGCACAGCATGTGAGAAACCCAAATTCAGCTCACGCGATCTCGTTCGCATCAGTACCGAAAAAGTAGCCTTCCAGAATGGTTATCACTAAAAGTGGTCTGAAGAGGTGTTTAACGTGTTGAGGATTCTGACAGGCCGACAACCAATCGTGTACGAAATATCCAATTTAAACGACTAAACGGTTAACGGTATATTTTATGAGCAAGAGCTGAGCAGTGTGAGACTAAGGGAACCTGAGCGAGCACTCAGCGTGAACAAAATTTGTTGACTCGCAAAGACGCGATCGCAGCAAAAGAATCTTGGTGAACTGGAAAAACTTGCCTGACGATCTTGTCTCCTGGATATTTGAAAGATGAAGTTCGATTTTTACATGATGCTCCTGAGTAACGCCAGCATAGATTATCATCCTAAAAATGGTGCTTCGCATTTTATAACACGGCTACCACATGACTGGCGTCTCGTCGGTGAATGGGTCGTAGGTTAGAGCGAGGTACAGTTCCGTCAGACATTTTCGCCCATATTGAAAGAGGGTTCGAAAAATTACGTTGGGATGTGGACATTCTAGGGCGCCAAGAGCACTCCTATAGAAAGCAGAAAACATACCGATTTTAAACAAGTTCGAGCGTCTATAAAGTCGGGTATGTACGAAAACTTGGCTTCGCTTCTTGACGAGATAAACAGCTCGTCACACGTTGCAAGGCATCTCCAGTTCGAACGCGACAACAGTGGTCATGTGAGCGTGACATAAGTGTGCGGATGTGTGGATACGGAACACTGATTCACACTCTCACCCATTTTGTGCAATATTCTGGGTTTCGAGCGGCGCGAAAATGAATTTTTACTGGGCAGTGACAAAACTCTACGATCGGACCGACCGGCTGTTTTGTCACACGGTCTGCCTTTAATAATGTTCGTTTGGACGGACGTTTGCCAGTCGCACGTGACAGGCAATGTACAGACACTTCCTCTGCGCGTCGTTTTTATTGAGCTAAAAAAATACGTTTACGGTAGTACATGTTTAAGGTCATTTTCGATTATAAAATACATTCCTCTATTGAAGACAAATTTCAACACGATCGAAGTTGTTATAAGGGATGGATTCAGAAAAAGCATTTCATTTAATCGCGGAAAGTTGACCGTGACACTACATTTTAAACGTGTGGACTGATGGACTATCCCACCGATCAACACGGGTACGACCGTATTAGAGTCTACGTAGGCAACCTACGCAAACGTGGAAACCGTATCGGGTCATTCGTGGATGGAATTTTCCGCAGAGTTTTACTCTTGCTGAAATCAGGGGCGAAATTGGCAAGTCGCTAAGGCAGGACTCGGAGTTTTGTCGGATATGGCGACCTTGAATCGCTCCCCTAAAGAGTCTATAAGAACACGATTGCGAGAATCTAGAACCAATCTAAAACAAGCAGCGGACGAGAAAATAGACAGTCATGACCGGTTCAGGGTATTAAAAACGGAAAGACCCTCGCACGGCTCATTCGCGCTTTACCCGGTTAAAGCGAAAGAACGTCGGACGGGGATCAAAGAAGAAATTGACGTCGTGCAAAAAGAAAAGTAAGGTTAGAGAAACCGTGAAAAGGCGTACGAAACGGATGTTCGAAGACATTTTTTGATGATGGCGTTTCTACACGCTCATTCGCGTGCATGAAGTCCGAGCTTGACCTGTTCACGTTGCTACCGAATAAGACGGCGATTGAGAGCGGTTCCTATGTTCATTTCAAACCCATAAGCTCCCTCCCGGATGATGCTCCTCTGGAGTTTGTCGTCGAAAGCAATTCTGATTTTTACATCGACATGGCACATACAATGCTGTCTGTACGTGTAAAAATGGTACCACGAAACGAGAACGTGCCAATAGATGCAGGCACCGGCCTGTGAACAACTTGCTGCACTCGCTCTTTAACCAAGTGGACGTGTACTTGAACCAAAAACTCGTTTCGCTACCGAACAACGCTTACGCTCATCGGTTGTACATTGAAATGCTACTCAATTACGGCTGTGACGCGGAAAAGTCACATCTGTAGACGGTTCTGTGGAATGTCGATACTGCTGGAAAAATGGATGCTGGCGGAAACGATAATGCAGGACTGAAAGCGCGCCGAGCTCTTTTCAAAGGCGGAAAAACGGTTGACTTGCTAGGACATATTCACTGCGATCTCATAGACCAGAAAAAGTTTTGGATCAACAGCGTTGAGATGAGGCTGCGGCTGAACCGCTCTCGCGACACATTCTGTTTGATTGACGCTGCTAACATCGTTGCGCATATTCGGAGCTTCTTTAATTGTGCGAAAAGTGAAACTCAGCCCTACTGTGTTATTGTCGCACGCCCGGAGCCTCGCATCCGGCACAGCAAAGTGCCCGCTGACAAGAGTCGATGTCAAAGCGATCGCAATCCACAGCGGTGTGCACGGCGAAACGCTCGACAACGTGATTCTTGGACAGATCCCCAAAAGAATCGTCCTGGAATTCGTCGACAATCAAGCTTTCAACAATAGGATCGACCTCAACCCGTTTAATTTCAAAACCACGGCATAAACTACTTGGCCCTGTACGGTGACGGCGTACAGGTTCTGTCGAAAGCGCTGCAGCCTGATTTAGCGAACAAATTGTTTGTCGACGCTTATCACACACTGTTCTAAGGCACTGGAATACACTTTTCCGACAGTGAGGACTGCATCACCAGATCAGACTACCCCGACGGGTTCTGTCTCATGGCGTTCAATTTAACACCAGATCTGTCGGCAAACTGTGGCACGCACTGGAACCTCGTGAAACACGGCAGAATGAGAATAGAGGTGCGTTTCGCGGCTCCTTTGGCGAAAATAATAATCTGTATAATTTATGCAAAATACGACAACGTTCTCGAGATCGATGCGAGTCGTCAGTCGGCCATTACTGTGTTGTTTTTCTACATCACATGTCTCGCACTTAAGATTTTGTTTCATTTTGTAAATCTTTGAAGCTAGTCATGCTTCCAACGACGAAATTGTTTAACGATACTATAAACGAATCAGAAACATCTCTGTCAGACACGACTCGTGTCATGTTTCTATGCAAAAGTGCCGCGCAAGGCACGCGCTGTAATCCAATGCTCAATAAACAAACAATTCAGTAGACAAAATCGATGTCATTTCTGCAAATCTTGCAAATTCCAACCCCACCCTGTCTCCACGTCTTATGATGTACTGAAGCGAATAAATTCAACCTAAGTCTTAGAGAAAGCCATGTGAGGTCCGTAGTTTAAATTTTCAAATTTTTGATTTTCAAAAAGTGTATCTTATTGTGTTGTGTTCGAGCAGAAAATTGTTTTGACAATGTTTTTCCGCCTTTATGTTGTCGAGTGCGATTCCCAATGCCAAGTTTTGTGAATATTTTCGAAAGCGTTCTATATAAAGGTTATGATACTTGAACAGGCAAGTAACGTTATTAATTCATTTATACGGATAAATTAATATAATTATGAAAAATGAAAATTATTAAAAACTGCATCATCGTTTATATATTTCGAATTCTGAATCTTAAATCTAAAACGATCTCAATACATAATTTATTCATTAATTTATTTAGATACATTATATCAGTTAAACTTGACCGGTTGTTGAACATCGATACTGGATTTACAATCATGAGCAAATTAAACATAGCATAAGGGTTTCAGAATCAAAATCTGTCGTCTCTAATCAGGGATATTGCCAATTTGATTTCTATGAAAGTAATTTTATGATGTACATAGATAGTTTAGGCTTCGTCATCGTGTGGATATACAGATAACCTGTAAACATTCATCCTTGCGCGCCCTGTTGTCATCGTTATAAGCATATTCGTAAGTGAATCCCAGGTTTATTTGGCATTTGATGCATCTCAAAGTGCGAACCAAGTACCGGCCTGATAAAAGTGCTCTGTACTCGCGTACGCTGTAACAAAAATGATGAATGTTGTTATAAGTAATAAATTTATAATATTCATACCATTTTGATGATTACCATTTTTAAAATAAGATACAGTCATTCACGATCGAAACAAAACAAAGAATCAAATGTCAAAACTATTATTCAAAATCGTTATGAAATTTAATAGTTTATATTCATCCAACAAATTAAAACTATTTTTACTGATTCACAAAAAAAGTGACATTATAGAGTAAGAATCTGACGTAAAAGTCTAAAAATGTAACGTTAGCGTTTTTTTGCAGAATTTGATCCAAATAAAATGACATAATTACAAAAAAGTAATAGTTGTAAAAACAAAAGTTATAAAAACCAAACTGAAAAATACTTGTTTTTCAACAGAATCTGTCATATTCATTTTACATCTCCATTCATGTACATCTGCTTCATATACATTGAATATTCTTGATTATTATTTTAAAGTTTCGAATTATAAACTTCGTAGTGAATCATAATAAATAACGCGTTAATTTATGATTGAGTATGTTTTCTCATCACATTAATAATGAACAAAGTTTAGCATGTCAAAATCACTTTTCCTTAAACATATCACGATATAAACATCACAGTCACGAGTTGAAAGTATTAACCACATCTCGAACAATATAACCTTCACAGTAACCTTCCCTGCAGATCACCCGATTTATCGGTGTATTGGAAAAAATACAAATATTGCAGACATAGCAACAGAATGTTTTCGAGCTGTTAACGTGTACGATATGCACGACACCAGTGGTGGTATTTTCAATACTGGCTATCAAATTGATTTCTTATACTCTAAAATTGTATTTATCAGCTATTATATTCCGCTGACGTATTTCGATAATTACATCTACATCGTCATTATTTGCACCGCTGGCAGCTCTTTCGAAAAGTCATCTTTATTCCTCATAACATAATTTTATACAAATTCTGGAGTATATATCCCTCTAGCAAGAAACATGTGAATATACAGGGTGAGTTTAAAGTCCCGGAACGGTCGAATATCTTGAAAATTTCATATCAAAACGAGGAAACAAAAAAAATGTGTCAAATATTTTTCAAGAATCTATCCAACGACACCAAAATGGATCCTCCACCCTCAACCCCCGGGGGTGGGAAGAGGTGTAACCCCTTTGAAATTTTAAATGAGAACCCCCAATTCTTTTTGCAGATTCTTATTCATCAAAAAGTAGAAAAGATCTATTCAAAGCATTTTTTTTCGTTCGATAAAAGATGGCGCTGTAATCACAAAAATGAATTTTGACTCTAATTTGCTAAACTTTTTGAAAAGCGAGTTAAAATTACACATGAAAACAGGGAACAAAAAAACACAAGTCTAGTATTTTTTGAAAATCTATCCAAGGACACCAAAATCGACCTTCCACCCCAAACCCTCGGGGGTGGAAAGGGGTGTAACTTTAAAATTTTAAATGAGAACCCCCATTTTTTTCGCAGATTCTTATTCTCCATCGAAAAATAGAAAAGATTTGTTCGGGACATTTTTTTTGTTCATTCAAAGATGGCGCTTTAATTGCAAACATAACGTTTATCATCTGGGAGAAAAGTTCTGAGCATTACTTTATTTTGTTAACGGTAAAATGTAGTGAAGCACTTATTAAAAGTAATCAACTACTTTTAGCATTACCTGGAAACAACTACGTGGACGTAGTAGTTTTCTGTTTCCATTGGGGTGCTGGATTTGAGTGAGTCCCCTTGCCTCTCACTATCAGGGTGCTTGCTTCTTACTTTATTTAAGTAAGTGTTTGAATTGAGCACCTTCTTGTTCCTGACAATATGCCAGTCGATGATAAATATTAGTCGTGACATTATCTAACACCTCCGGGGTTATGCTCGCTGATACATTAGTTATTCTTTCTTTGAGCTCATCTAGATCACCAGGTTTCGTATCGTAAACTTTGCTTTTTAGATATCCCCAGAAAAAAAATCAAGTAGTGTGAGGTCTGGCGAGCGTAGGGGCCATTCTATTGCGCCTCGTCGACCTATCTACCTTCCCGGAAAAGTCTCATTCAGCAATTGCGAACAATTAAAGAAAATGGACTTGAGCACCGTCTTG
>JAAMPD010002790.1:0-12984 GCA_025266255.1 Trissolcus basalis
TTTCTATTCACAAACAAACATGTAGACTAGTTTTTTTTTTTTTTTTTTTTTTTTTTTTTTTTTGAAGAAGCCTTTTGAAACGATTAAAAACGTGATGTCAATATCAGTCGGCGCCATCTCCGCCGAGGATCCAGAAATACGTTCGTATTCTTGACCTAACACTGATAGTTCTGCGAAAAGCCGTGCCACGTTGAATGTAAATGTCTGATGCCATTAAACGATTAAAATCACGACATTGTAATTACAAAATGGATCTTTTTCATTCTTTATTTTTGTTCTATCGATCGGCGACGCGCTCCGACACCGCGAAAAATAATAGAATTTATATTGAATAAACCAACGATAAGGATTCATTGAGTTAAACAAAATCTAACGCTTGAGATTTTTATTTCCTGAAATTTGATTCAATTTTATCGCAACGATAAGACTGCAATATTGATTCATCATGGTAAACGATCGCAAACAAAAGTCATGAGCTTTGTGCATATATAACGTTTTGTTTTTTAATTGCAGGAAAACTTTGGCAACAACAAAATTAATGTGGTTCGAAGAAATTGAACATGCTCGATGAGGTATACCGAAAAAAAATTAAATCTTACTAAAAAATGTAATTATGTTTGTTTGTGTTCATTTGACCTTAATGATCTTATTCATCTATCTTCCAAAATATTATGACTTTTAAATAACACACTTTCATTAAAAAAAATGTAAACAAAACAAATACTTTGCTCTGCTTATATTAACTTTTTTATTTATACTTTTCATTTGAAGATTTTTACGAATTATTTCACTGAAGGAGGAAAAAATGTAAACAAAACAAAGAAGTACTTTATTGTTTGATTACATAAAGTTGAAACTTTTATTCATTATTTGTAGATTGTTATGAAATTTCATTATTCAAAAACACGAAATGTAAATAGAATAAATTTTTTTTTCGTTTGTTTTACATATTAAGTTAATCGCTGTTTCAAATATTTTTGAAATAGTTTTGATTCGTTTTATGAAACATTCTATTCGAATAAAACTCGCAACTAATTTCAAATGTATCTTATAACCGAATGCGGGGGCGGCTTATCTTGTATTTTCATCAACATTTCTGAACGCGTTAATAATGGTTCACCAACTTTTTTTTTGATTGTCTTAAATTTGCTGGTCGTGTTTTTTCTCTCTACAGAAATATATTTCAAAAGCTTGAAAAATATTTTTTTACGTTAAATAAAATAACCAAAAAAAAAAAATGTGGTTTGTTATTATTTGAAACTTTTTTGAAAATAAAATCTTCAAATATTTGATGTATAGAATGACCCATGATTTTAATTTTATATTGAATATTGAAAACGGATTTTTATCAGAAAAAAGTGTTTCTTTATTTATTTCAGTCCTATATTTTAAATCAATTTTGATCTTTCTAAAATAAAAATAGTAAAATTCAATTTTTATAAAATAAAAGTTTGTTTATTTTGATCAGTCAAAATTATTTCAACTGTGAGTCATTGTAATGTTTTTTTTAAGTTTGAGCCAAGCCGTGTGGTATTTTGGTTAGACGAAATAAATCAAACTTGAATCGATTGAATTTCAGATTATTCGAGCTCATTTATAAGATATGCTTAAAATTATGAATAGATAAAAGGAGTGAATAGAATAGTAAAATCGATCGATTAGAAATTAATTTATAAATGCTTTTGTAATGAACATCTACTCGCAACAAATTAAAACATTTAATTCAATTCGCTGAAACATTAAATTCCTCGTCGTTTGTCGTCTATAAAAAATTATCTGTATTCGAAAAATAATTAATTGCAATTCAATCATCACACATTATTGGAGTAAAAAATTCAATTTTTTGCCTAAAATCTAAACATTCTTGAGAAAAAAAACAAGCATTTTTTTCGTATAATCGCAATTTCAGATAGCGCGGAGAAACAAAAGAAAATTTACCGCTGTCAGAACGGGACAAAAAGCCGATTACGATATAACTTTATATGGAAATTTAATTTTATTATGACAACAATTTGCAAAAAAATTACACTTAATACAAATTGAAAAACAAAAGGAACTACAAGATTCAACGCTTTATTCAAAGTTACCATTTTTACATATTAAATCATATTCATAAATTAAACAATCAAAAGAAAACTAATCGCACAAAAAAACGTTTTGCAAATGTTTTACAATACAAAATATCTTTTTTTTTGTATTTTCGGTTTCTTTTGTATTTGTATTTTAATTTGCAATAAATGTCATAATTTAATGCCGTTTGAGCAAAACATAAAATTTAAATACACAATTTTAACTGGATATTAAAAACCGTTAATTTTTTGAACGAAGAAAATTACTCTCGGTTCAAGAGATTCGTTCTACCAATAATTTTTGTTATGTAAATTTTTGAAACATACCAAAGTAAATGTGATTTTATGCAAATTCAAATTATATTCCGTTTATCAACTTGTCACAAGTATTTGCATAATTTAATGATAATATAACCGCACAGATAGTTCGAAGAAAAAGAGAAAAAAGAAGAACTGCACTCTCAGTAAATTTGCGTAAATTTTTGCGACGATTGTTTTGCGAAACGTGACACTGCACCGATAGTTCGAGGAGAACTGACCAGTGCATACACGCCGCTCGGTTAAAGTTCTTTTAAACGATTATTTTTATGACTAAATCAACTCGGCCGAGCATTCAGCTTTATTCGGCGCGAGAAAGATTTTGTTGATTCCAAGCCAATAGTTAATCAGAATCCGAACAATATAATCTATGACGTGCAAAACTGTCACGGATTTTGTGACTCATGAAAGTGTATAATTGTATCTCTAGTTTGTACGTTTTTTTTTTTTTTTTTTCAATTAAATTCTTATCGACGTCATCGTCTATTGCTCTGTAAATAATAAAATGATAAAATAATACGTATGAACCCAACTGTGTTGATTATCCCGAAAAAAAGAAAACGAGAGAGAGAAAATAAAAGAAAGTAAAATAACCCGCAGGATTCAAAAACATTACCAAATTTTCCACTGGAGTAAGGAATTTGGAGAACGTGAACAGAAACAAACAAAACAGATACGAAATGAAACGAGCATTCACGCTGCGAATCGGTTCGTTAAAACTGAAACGTCAGCGGGAAATAAATTTACTCAAAAAATTGACCCACGATTAACTTATTTTCATTCCCCAAAGCTTATAAGTTTGAATTACCGGTTTTTTATTACGCGATAAAAAAGTCACGAAAGAGAGTGAGCGAGAGAGAAAGAGAGAGAGTAAGAATAAAAAAATAAGTATTGTAAACTGGAACCAAAATTCGAAAAAATCGTGTCATTATGTTTTTGATAACGGAATGGATTTCGCCTTTTCAATTTGGTACCATTGATACCATTATGGAGGATCTTAGAAGGTTGCATCTTTCGAGTAATTTATAAAAATTGTATCATCTTCTCTACGTATTTGATTTCTTAAATATAAAAGCTTTCGCAGATTTTATTTTGATTTTAAAGTGCTTTCTGGATTGACAGGTATAAAAAAAAATTGTCCCTATAAAACCGGAATTGACGTCGTAAAATTGGCGAATGATTTTCTGTTTTTCACCGATGAGATTATTCCGCCGAGGGATCGTGTCGTGACAATTTTCAACGTTCCATTGATCACGCGTGGGGTCATAATTCACAAATTTCACCGACGATGTAAATTTTCAACGGTGTACACTTACGGCGCAAAGTTAGACAATCCAGTGAACCGGGCTTTGAATAAAATTATAATTACTGTACCAGCTCAGAAGGTGTGATAAGTAAGCCGAGCATTTTGTAGCTTTAAAAGATGAAATATTGGCTCAGTGATAACTAACCCTGCTGGCCAGTTTTGTGATGTAATATAATACTATAATACACTCAAATAAAATTCACACGATTAAAAAAAGAATCCAGGGATAAAAAGATCCATGCGAGGTGATGTCCGATCAGGTCAGATCTAATTTATTTAAATCTGACCATGTCTGGATACTGAATAGGTCTGATTTTACACGACTAACATTTTATTCAGTGTTCGAAATCGTCTCATCTGGAATTTTACATAAAAATTAACAATGGTTAATTTGAATTAATTTGGTTCATCAAAATTATGTACTTAGTTTTTCTTTATCTTGAACTGATAGATGTTTTGTTGATACAATTGTAGATATTATTTCATTAATAAAATTTATTATGAATAGAGTTTATATAAGTCCTAAGTGATTTTTTTATACATCAAATAATTATAACAACTAAAACTAATTGTTTAATTTTAATTTAAAAAAAACAATTCTTCAATTTTGAGGTTAAACAGTATTAAATTATTAGTATGTGTGAAAAAGTAAAAGAAAAATTATGGTGGGTTTTGAAATTTTGATCATTTCTAATAGAATCAACTACGTTGATATATTCTGACAAAAATCAAATAGTTGATTGATTATATTTTTGTAGGCTTTATAAAATGAATATTAAAATTTTTCAAAGTTGCATACAAAAAATTGTCAAAACCTACAAGGTGTAAAAATACGACTCAAGGATTTTTCAACGCGCGAAATATCATCGATAACAAATTTACTGGTATAGTTTCTTGACGCTGTTTACAAAGAAAAGAAACAGTATGATTTGAGAGCAATATCTTGAACGCGCTTCTGTCTGTGTGTATAGTTAAACCACGCCTTAACCCTTAGAAATTGAGTTTACCTAACCTATCATCACTCCGCCTTTGTAGTGTTATTTGCTAAGTGGGAGATGCCATCGTATATTTGGGCGCAATAATAACGGCCAGTGTAAGTCAATTGATATCAAATATCACAACGCACGTTTGTAACAACACCAAAAAAATACCATCCACCCAACCAGATTGATCTCAAAACCTGCGCCGAGTAAAGTAACGTCTTTTTTTCTTCCTTCGCAGAGCTCTGCCAAATTTTCAGTTAACAAGATTAACTGCGTACAAAAAAAAAAGCAGCAGCCGTGTAGCCGACATGAAATCCGATCCGTTTCCTTGCAGATTTAAGTCTGAAAAGTTGGGTGTAGCAAAGCTTGTAAACTCTCATAATGTAATTTACTTTTAAAGTGAAGTGCTAAGTTCATTTCATTTCCCGAGAACATTTTGTTGGCTTATTGGGGATGCTGAAATGAGCGGAGGAGCAACGTTAAATTAAGTATACGAAACATCCAGTTAGTTTTGCATTCAGCATTCGTTTAATTTCAACGGTGCCCTCTCATTCAATGATGAATCTAATGGCGCTTATTAATTTTGAGCAGTGCTTTTTTTTTTTTTTAAATACTTCCTTCATCTGATTCATGCTCCCTTTTTCTTAGAAATGGAAAACAAACAACATTACGGAGCCAAGGTAGCTGGTAACCAGCGTACACGACCGGGGACGACAATTTTCTAACGATCCTTGAAGTGAACGTTTACCGGCTGCATAAAGATAAACGACACCTTTCATTTAATGAGGCTAATCAAACCTTTTTTACATTTTCCCCCTTCATTTGGCATTATCATACTTTCTAAAAATTATCTTTGTTTAAATCTCTGTACCACTTCCTCGTTACCGCGGCTAATCTCGTATTACGATTTTCATCAGCAGTTTTATGCTAGGTAATAGTGGTTTACCAACTTCTTTTTTTTATTATCATTTTTCCTTATCAAATCTGCTGGTCAATATTTTTTTATCCACCCAAAAAAGCATTCCTCATCATCATTGCAAAAATGTTAAACAGGCAAATATAAATTTGGAGTGAATTTTTCTTTTAAAATTGACTTACAAAATTTGATCTCCATCGGTTGGTGATAAGTCGGGAAAAATCAATTAAGCGAAAGATCAAGAATTAATTAAAATTGATTCAGCGTCGAAAACGGGAGTGCGAGTTTTTGTATCTGTATGAAAGTTTCATACAAACCGCTTGTGCGACAAAGGAATTGCAAGACGGTGGTATTAATAGAATTCATCGGATATGCTTGAAGCAGACGACGGGATAAAGTTCGGGGCCGTTTATCCGGTTGAAAAACAAAGCTAAACAGTTTGGTGATGAACTCGCGTTTGTACTCACCGGTTGGACGCGAAGCGGGCCGGCTTGTGCGAAACAGCAACGTTTTGTGACGTATTAATGAAAGTCCTTCGCACGACTTGGCATGACTAAAGAGTGGAAACACGTAACAGGTTCAATCTGAACGTCAACAACAAAGTCGGACGTTTGCATCCACGTGTTTCACGTTCGTTACCTCGGCCAAGTTTTCTTCGTTATAAATAGCAGAGAGCACGTCGCAGCTCCCCTCTCTCTTCCTCTCCTCTCGGAAATGTACACTGCACGACCCTTTACAGCGTAACCGCGACTTTGATAGTCCTTAAACTTCGGACTTTGACGAACTATCGTGTGTGTCGCGCTCGCAAATTATGGCACGGCCAGCAGCCGACTAATGTTGCGACACTTCCAGAACCATCGATTGATTACTTTTCACGCGCGCTCACTCGCCAAACCGGCACTGCAGGTTTGCTCTCTCGTGTGGGTTGCGGAAGGAAACACTCAAATCTTAAACTTCTCCCGGTTCGCCGAGTACCTCCTCTGGCGTTGCGTCGTTTGCTCGTAGCCACAACTCCGGCCTGATAAATAATTCGCAAAATCGATAACGCTCTGATGAAAATCGTCTCTGCAATTAATGCCACTTTGTTAATTGTCCCCGTGACCTCTTTCTCATTGTCCGGTTCAAGTCGATTTAGTTTTCGAAATATCAATTTTCAAGCTGAAAATTCGGCCAGTAATATTTTAATGTTTCAAACCATATATACCGATATATGAAAATATGTACCATAAAAAAAGGTTAATTTCATTTGTTTGTTATGATTTTTTTTGTTTACATTTATTGATATTGTATTTGTAGAATATGTAAATGTCTGAATTATATTTTCGTAATTTGTTATGTATATGTTTAAGTTATGTTTATAGAAAATTTTGCCAGTTTATAATTGAAATATAAGTTACGCAAACATGAAGTGAATAATTATATATTGAATTTGTATAAATTTATATATGAATTCCTAAGGTATTTAAAATTAATTTTGCATATAAACTATGAAACATCTTTATAGTGTTTGTTAATGCTTGCACGATAAAGTTCAAGTATTTTGCAACGCAGTCGTTTATTTCTTCTTTCAACTTGAAAAGTTTAATTGAAGTTAATGCTGAAAAGGTTAACAAAAAGTGCAAATTCTCTACACGATTTGGGTTTTGCCGAAAGTAACATAAAAACGTAAAGATAAAAACATCAAAATGATTAGAAAAAAATGTATAAAATTACAGTATATGCAAATTTTATCATTTTATTTATTTTCATTTTATTACCTTTTTACTTGAACAAAAATAATATGTTTGTATGTTATAACTAACTTATGTATTTCACAATAAAGGAAATAATTGCTTTATTTGTGCTTCATTTGTGTTTTATTCATATTTTATTTATTCTTTTTCGGCTAGGTCAAATCTGGATAAAAATGTAAAATTTTAATATACAGTTAGTTGTTATGCTGAATTTGTTTACGTTATTGCGATTATGCAATTACGCAATTAATGAATTATTAAACAGTTTGTGGTCAATTATTGCAGTGTTAAGTAGTAAATAACTCAAATGCCTCTAGGTGCAATCACCTCATTTTTCTAACAATCTGTTTTTATATAGCAATTATTGTTCGAGGTTTTTTTTATAAATAACACTATTGATTACATTTGGCTATATTTATCCTTTGCTATGTTTATCTCTCTAATAGTTTTTCGTTTGTATTTCACACGTTATTCGTTAAAACTATTATTGCAACCGTATTTGCATGATTCAATCTTATTTAGTGTTTATTTGCTATATTTATCATTCCTGGCATTTGTTCATCATTCACCGCAAATCGATGAAGACTATTTATAAAGAAAGTATAGCATCTTTAAATTTAGATTTAATTTTAGCATCCGGGATCGAAACCATCAGTCATATTCTCTAAAAGTTCTTGTTCTCGCTCCCTATAACAATCAACGTAATTCAGAATTTCACTATTTCAAACAATATTTTTTATTTTAAATAAATGCATAAACATAAAAAGTTCTTCTCAGTTTGTATACAAAAAATCAAACTGTTTAAAAAAATTATAAATTTTACGGTCGATTTCTTATCGAAAGAAACTGAGATAATAAGATGCGCTTCGCGCGCACTTTGATAACCGATGAATTTGCAAAAAATCAATATTGATAAACTGATTTTATATATTTTTTTGACATTTTCTTTGTTGTCCTTGTGAGAATTTATAGAACCATTCGTTTGATGCGAAAAATTTTTGTTTATCTTCGTTGTCTTGTGCATAGCAGTAAAAATAAAGGTTATTAACCTCGAAATTAATCGCTGATAGTGAACGCGTAAGACCACACTGCTCGCAATAAAATTTGGTTATAAAAAGCCAGCAACTAATCTAACTTTGCGAAAGTTAACGACCGTCTCTATGCACAAATTTCATCTAACGAAAATCTATTGGTTCTTTTTGTATATCATTTCCAAATTCTCAGTCAATTTGAGATATTATATTAAATTATACTTTCAGTTTTTAAACGTACTTTATTTATATGCATAAAAAACCAGTCAGCTGACTTGCGCACAGGTAGCTGCGCAGAAAAAAGGCGGTTTATTTAAACGGACGTCATTATTCAAATGCACGAAATGCCTATCAAAATTCATCCAAAACAGGACTTGTTTTTCATGCCAGTGAACCCAGCTAAAATGCATTTACAAATGAAATATGCCTCCTATTGTGATCCAATCGACAATCTGTCGAACGATTATTTATTA
Source organism: Trissolcus basalis (assembly GCA_025266255.1). Taxonomy (NCBI): domain Eukaryota; kingdom Metazoa; phylum Arthropoda; class Insecta; order Hymenoptera; family Scelionidae; genus Trissolcus; species Trissolcus basalis. Next base: position 8,830 of record JAAMPD010002790.1, read on the forward strand.
TCTGATAAAAAGTATCTTAATCGTAGGAATAAGTTAAAACGTTTTATCGTCAATCGGAAATTATCACTTAAAACGCAACGGGTGCACCGGCGTAATTCGTTTGTTTTATCGATCGCGCTGAAATGTGCCAGTGGCATCGGAAATCGCGCGGCGCAATAACGCCGCTCGCATGATATACTTATAAATGAAGCATTGTATCGATTGGCGTCATTTGCTCCGTTGCAAAGGCACACGGCTGGTCTTCATCTGGATGCTGTCTTTTTTTTTTCATTTTTTTTTACAACATAATATTCAATGAGCCAACTGTGGTTCATTCCTACGAACCTCTGCCAATTGTAATAACTTATCTCGTTTTCGAAACGGTCGGTTTGAGTTGAAACAATTTCCAGCATCAAATTTAAAATGAAAAATCAAAATAAGAAAAACGAAACAATGGAAACTGCGGTAGGTCTCGGTCTGCTGCTGTTTGGCATTATAAAACTGTCCGCATACGGAACGGTGTTCACAGTGGAAAATTAAGTTGAGAAACAAGTGGAACGTGAACAAAAAATATCATGTGAGGATGACCTAGTTGGATATCTTGTGAAAACATCGTGGATTCACCCGTTGTGATTTCGTAGCGCTACTCGTCTCATGAGAATCCGCCATTAGGGATTAGCGTGTCACAAGATTTGTAGGTTAGGTTAAGAGACTTGCCTTCGGTAGACGCTAGACGCTGGTATTGCGAAACGGGCTACAACGTTTTTTTGGGACGACGGATGAGGAACAGGACCGCGTGCGACTCGGACAGTTGCCGAAGCAACACTGGACTTTGACTGTCAATATTTGAATGCGAGGCACAAAGACACGGCGCCACTCGACATGCCGTTGCGTGTCTTCCCAACATAAGGATTCGGTCGCGAATGTTCGCTCTGTGAGGACTGCTGGTGCGCCCGACGAGCGTAATCTAATCGATCCGCCGACGGGAAAGTCGTGGTCAAGTTCGAGGACGAGGCGCCTCGGGATATCTCTGGTCTCTGGATGAGCAATTTGGCGCCGAGAGTGCTCTAAGCCATCGGAAAAAACTCACGTTCCGGGGAGGACAAATTTGGACAACACGTGCCTTGCAATAGTGTCTGACTAGCACTGCTGTTCGGGCTCGTTTGACGCCCCGGTTTCTCGAGCCCTTGCTCCGAATTTTGAAACTGCGAAAAACTGTCACGTTGGTACCACTCATGCGCCGAAACCGCGCGTCTGCTCTGATTCCGCAGCTCTGACGTACGAATGATGAAACGCAAGCGCTCGTTCACGTCAGATCAAAAGTTATTATATTTATCACTTCTAATAGACCGACGAGCCAAATCAAAATTGAAATGTTTTGGATTGAAATGTTCCACATAATTGTGGCGCAGAAAAGTTCTACGTCTGAACTGTAATTCTACGAAAGTAGACCAGACAAAAAATATATTAACAATAGATTATACTGTGTAACAGAATGTCAGTACGTGTCTTAATTTTTTTTTTTATAATTTATAGTTTCTTTAGAATCTAAAAAGTACTGGAAATGCTACAATTATTAAATTAAAAAGTTTACGTCTGTGTACAATAAAAATGTTCATTCTAAATGTGGATAGTCACTTTTTTTATTTCCCGCAAAAACTTTTTAAACGTAACAAATCATATTGTGATCTAATTTTGTCTAAACTTTTAAGAAAAAAAATTGTTCTAAAAGTAGGAGTAATCTGTTTGTAAAATTGAGTTGAGATAATAATGAATTGATTATTATTAGTTATTATCTCACTTATTCTTACTTAATTGAAATAGTTAATTCCATATTCATTTTACGAGGAAAACATGGTTATATATAATTTTTATTAGCGTGCATGATTTTGGCAAACGTCTAATTCGATGAAACTCAAGGTAGAACTTTGTTTAGGCAGATTTAATTAAGATGAAACACGTAATTTCGCGAAATCGTCCGAATTTGTTCAAATTTTGTTTCAAACGTTTTCGATAACATCCTTGAACAGTTTCAAAAATTTGAAACTGAATTGTCAGTGTTGAAAGAGTTTTTCAATTTCAAGACTTGAACCTTTTGAGGCATGAAATTTAAACAGTATAGATCTGATCGAATCAAGTTTTACTTGGCAATTTAAAAGCGGACCTATTTGGCATCCAGACGGAAATACAGTAGGGTTGGTCATGTCCGTCCAGACACAGACAGCTTTTTTCTTTTCTTCCCCGAGAGGTACCACCAAAATTCGTACAAATTATGTACTAAATTGACCGATGAAAAAAATGTGTACCATGAACCATGTCGGTTTTAGAGGGATATTTTCAGGATGTTCCTTTAAACAAGTCTAAATTGTTGAACAAGTGAGAAACCCTCTGGCATTTTCCTGAATGAATTCCAAACTCTCGTCACAATTGGGAAGCATTAATTTCTCTCAAGCTTCGCAGAAATTTCTACTTGAAAGTTACAAATCTAAATACATGGTTTCCACTCGAAAGACCATGAGGTTAGGCACCACGATGTATAGTCGCAAAACTCCACAAGGTATCAGAAACAAATTGTGGGTGAACGAAAATAGAAAGCCGAATTTGTATCTGGTTGTAAATTGCTAATCAGATCTAATGAAGTCAAGAGAGCTGTTGTACAAAATTTAGTATCTACTGTAACGTGAGTTATTTAATATTTAGTTCGCACGTGCAACTTTGTCAAATTGTCAGATATTTTTGTAATTTTTAATTATAATTTTGTCAATAAAGACACGACTAGTTTAATTTGTGGAAATATTCACTATCTCTAAACTGTGATATGTGATTTAGAAATTGAACAAAATGATATGTGATTAATATGTCTAATAATAATAATTTCAAATAAAATATCTGATATTCGAGTTTGTGAAAATTATTTAAAACAAATAAAAACATACATGATGCAATTTTGATTAAAGTCGGTCATTTCAAAAAATAAATATTGCATAATATTACATTAATTACATTACAGTAATATATACATTAATAATCATATAAGGTAACGCAAATGGTGTTAAATCGATATTTTTGCAGGACTAATTAATTAAAGAATTAGTCATAAAATATAAAAATTAATATAATTAATTATCACTTGAAAAACTCAGTTTTTAGTATATGATATTTTTACTTGTTCATCACACCTTAAGAGAAAACTTTAGGATTGAAAAAAGATCATAACGTATTAATTATCAAGAAGATCCTCAAGTTTGAAACACTTTGAGAAGTGAAAAATCATAAGCAGTAGCAGTATCCGGAAAATTAACTATGCCGGTATATAGCAAGGAGATTAAAACGGTTTCTTGGAGCATTGAGACGACTGAACACGAATTGTGTGGGCAAAGTAGATAAGCCGCTGGAAAACAGTCGGTTAGTACGAAAAGTTTGGTCGGATACTGGTACAATCATAAGAGGAAGATTATAATACACTTTAAGTACAAAAAAATAGTGCTTGATCCATTTTTTTTGTTTTTTGTTTCTTATTTGACGTGAATTTGCATTTAGAGTATTTTATATAAAAGGATGCAACAGAGATGCTAAAACTGATATTTTATGGATGGAGGAAATTTAGGGGGAAAAAAGCCCTGGAATTGAACGAACAAATGTATGAAGGGAAACGAAAAAGGCTTAAAATAAAAGACAAGTGTATCGATTTCTCAATGTGGTTCCAAGGAACAAACTTTGATCGAGCAGATATATTGACTGCAGTTGTCTTTCTGAAAACAAAATTTTGTCCAACGAAAAGTTTTTTTTGTCGCCGTTGTGTATTTTTGAAGTTTGAACAAAAACCCAATATCCATCGCAGATGCTGGAATTAAACAAAAATATGGACTCGAAATTCTCGGTTTCCGATGTACATGTAACAAAATACAAAACCGAACGATTTCTGCTACGAGGAATGAAAAGTTGGAGCGCAGTTAGATGTTATGTTAACTACGCTTCTGTAAAAATAGAGATTCAATTTTCTTCAGTCGTTTTGTTCTTTGATTTCATTTTCATCGCTCCGTCCAGATTCGAACTTTCATCATTGCGATTGTTTTTCGTTCATTTTTTTTTTGTTCTTTATAATTTTGTAAACAATGTCGATTTGTTTCTTTTTTTTTTTTTTTTTTGAACAATTACTAAGTTGTATTTGGTATG
>JAAMPD010002791.1:0-12987 GCA_025266255.1 Trissolcus basalis
GAGGAAAAAAAAAGAAGAAGCGGGTCGGGTTCACTGTTTCTGTAATGCTCATTCGACAAAACGCAAAATCGTGACAATTCAAAAGCGCGCCCAAACTGTATGCATAATACCGCACCGGCACATACGCCATTAGATGTGGAGTATTACATTTTGTTTTGCGCTCAATTTCGACATTTTCAGTCGCTTGCGCTAACAAGCGTGGCCGCGCGTCACCCGCTTGTGTAATTAACAGCACTAATTTTAATTGCTGCCTAACAAAGAGCGGATGAACGCGGATTCCCACGGGATACGTGCTATGCTGATGAACGATAATTTAGACGAGCTCCCTTTAATTCTTTTTAGCGTCTCTGCTCTCCGGTTCCACTTGCGAATGCACTTGAATGCGCGAGCCAGCATTTTTCAATTTCCCTCATATACTTTTTTACGCCGGAAATATGAATAAAAGAGCTGTTTTGGTATTTTGTAATCTCCGCGCCTGCTAATAAATTCCGTCTTGCATTCGATATTAACGGGGTAGTCTAGTGTGTAGTCCTGAAATTATCATCAATATTCACTATAGTTTTTTTTTATTATCTCAAAAGTATTTTAATCCCTGTAATCTTTCTTTTAATTAAATCATGTGAAAATTTTACATGATTTAATTAAATCACATTTAATTACATGAACATACGACTGACAAAATCGTATATCAACATTTTAGGTAACGTTGACATCTTGCATTTGAAAACTTTTTAATTATTTATTTATTTATTATTATATGAAATAAAATGAAAACAAATGAAAGTTTGATATATTATAAAATTTCAGATGCCACTTTATATCCCATATGTCACTTTTACCCCAATTGGCCCTAAATATTTTAGAAAATAATATTGAAAGAAAATACGACCTGGTCCATCGAAAATTAATCAAATTTACAGGGCATCTCCGGAAGACTTATGACCACGTCAAGTATTAAAATAAAAAAGTTTTCACCGGTCCATCGTTTCCAAGTTTTGGCTAATGTAATGGTCCGCTCCATCCCCTGACCCCATGGACATTTGAGTCTCGCCGAAATAACCTATAACCTAACCCAATTTATATCAACTCATAGAGAAAAGAGCACGGCTGACCTTATGTGAGATGATTCATATGGTACAACGCATCGAAGACTCGAAACTTTCCTTGGGGGTCGTAGCGGTCACTGCACTCCCAAATAATCTTCGTACTTATCTATTGATAATCATAACGACTCTCCAGAGGGCACTTCGCTCGAGTGTGAAGTGCCGTTACACGTGAAAACGGTTGACTGTGGCGAATAAATCTCGAAAGTCCGCTGTAATAAAAGTATATCTGCAGAGAAAAAAGAAGGTAAACAATTTTTTGGAAAAACTTGTTCTGTTAATGTCATCGCAGGAAATTTCGAATTAGTTTGATAACTTTTGCAACACAATTATGGAGCGAAATGTAACCGGGATAATGTTGAATTACAATTCATGCGTAAAGTTTGGACGCGCGAATGCAATAACTTAAGCAAAAAGTAAAAAGTTGAATGACGAGATGACCCAGAGGATTCAAAACACAGACGAAATCAAAAGTCGCATATGAGGACAACAAAATGACCAAATCCCACGAGATTATCGTTCGTAAATAAAAATAAAAAATAGGTTAGAAGTTTATTTTGTTTAGTGAATTGTCAAGTATTTTTTTCCATTTTTGCAACGTGCAATGATTCCGGGGATTACAAAGCGGAACGTCTCCACTTATTTGCCGAGCATCAGTGTGTAAGTACTTATATGAACGGCGTGGTGATTGCAGTCGCGTGGCGACTTGCGTTGTTCGACTGTAAAAAAAAAAATAAAAAACGAGAACTGCGTGCACGATTGGCGAGGGTGGTTTGTCTGAATGGCCGCTGATTGTAATCATTGAGTGCAAGTGAATGCCCGTTCAGCCGAATGAATAATACATCCAGTAAATCTCGCGTTATATACACCGCATCCCTGAATGTAAGCTTTCAGTTTCCGCGATACACGTTCGGCTGGCCATATACATTACACTCGTGCGCACTTTGCTTCACAAATATGATGTACTACACTGTAATAACAAGATTGCTATGATCATCGCGCAAGATATCCCTGATTAAACTTGTGATCATAGGAGAAAGTCTGATATTTGTCCATAGCTGATATTTTATTTATCAATTTTGAATTTCACTTTTGAATTTTGCGTCTTTTCCTCTATACCTGTTATAGAAAAAGGTTAGTCAAAAGACGTTTGGTTCTAAGTACTGCCGATTTCCTTCCAACCTTTTTTTTTCAAGTGAATCAATTTCATATCAGCTGATTTGTATTTTGATCATTTGAACAATATGATTATTATTAAAATCTAAATTAACCAACCTAAAAATGTATAACAAAAGTTAAATCTCTCATTAACTGAATCTTTGATATTTCGAGATTTTGAATCAGTGTTCATTTTTTGTACCGTCCAAGAAATTGAGTTTTTTGTCTATATCAGCAGAATCACGAATACAAAATTTCATACAACCCTCTATTGGAATTATTCGAACTGAAACCTTGGCACATGGCTATACATATATTCGATAACAGTAAGTTTCTCAAACTGTAAACCGGAATATGCAACTAAGCCATACGAAACATCTACGTATCACGTAACATTATACCGTCCAATTCACGATGATATGAAAACTAAAGACGAATCGTTGAAATTGAATATAGCAATACGATAGTGTGAAACCACTCGATCGGCTATGAGCTGATCGTTCTGCTGCTCGGTCATAAACGCAGAATACGAATATTGTCGTCGAGGATTTTGCCCGGCACATTTGCAGTCTTGTATTTACGTACTTACGAGCGTAAAATTGGCCCAACGATTGAGGGAGCCACGGAGTCTAGCAATCGCGCGTAATTGAATCCCACCTTTGCACGAAACGACGAGATCCAATGAATATTCAGATACTCGATTTAGCACGTGCCTAATTGACCCGGAAGAGGTCTCTAAGGCGCAGTTGCAAGACGCCACCTGTTTAGATCTTTTGCGCAAAATTACACCTGATTTATCATTGTGAAATTCGATTTGGTTAATGCGCGCCGATGTGTGCATCGTATCATTTCACTCTTCGTTATCGCACGCTCTCCTGGCCGGCCTGGTAATGGACCTTTATAGGTCTCATTGAGAGGCCAATCATAGGAGTATATGCGTATTCATGTAAGCTCCACAACCTTCGCATATCCCAACGCTACTGTGTGTTCCCGTGTTAACAACATTCGCAATAACATTTTTATCGCGTCCGCACCACTGCAACCATCTGAAACAAAAAATGCGAATGATTTTGATACATTATTTTATACACATCTTTTATACACCGTACGTTTTATCAGTCCATTAACGATACAACTTTCCAAAGCCCGTGCGCATTGATGGACAAAAACGTCCGACGCATTCCGTCGAATTTTATACGTTTTCACTTTTTTTTTTCTTTCATTTATATATTCAATGTATGCAAGTGCTATCCGTGCTAACCCTGATTATAGCCTAATTCAAAAGAGCCAAGAGTACTGAACGGCATTATGGCTTCGAACATAATGCCGTCAATTATGGCAAATTAGACATGATTTGGTATTCAGCATAGATTTGGAAACAATGAAAAGTAGTACGTGTTCCAGAAAGGGTAACAATAAACAGGGAATTAGAATTGGGTAAACGTTATAACTAAACAGAATAGAGTTATTATTAAACAAAAGATGTTTATCACTTACACTTGACTGGTTTTCATGGATTCCTGTGCAAACGACGCTGAATGGTGTTACAAGAAATTACCTGCATTTATCCATGGATTGTGTGTATGTTCAATGACTGAATGATTCAGATGCTCTTGAATCTAATTTTTTTTCTTTTCACAGTCCATGGATTATTCATTTGTTGTTGAAATTAACATTCATTTTTCATTGATAAATCAAACTTATTGATCAGGCTCTGAATTTCAAGGTCTCCGGCGCATTTAAACAGGATACTTTTGTCTCGTAAAAATGGCCGAGCAAACAAAAAAAAACTCGTTAAAGTGAGCACAGACGAAAAAGCATTGAAAGATTGGCAGAACGACAAGTAGTTTAATACAATAGCATGCACCTTTGCGCCCCAGACCGTGTCCGGTCGTTCGCCTAGCAATGCTAAACTATCATTTATTTCGCATTACTCGTCTTTCTCATATAGCATGTTTTGAATGTGGAAAAAAATTACACGTTGCGCGAAAAGACTAACTTTTACGATGTTAACGCGACACGCTGCGACGGGCGCATTGATTAGGTGCTTCGGTCAAAAAAATAAGTCTCTGGTTCGTCAAACGCACATGTCGCCGGCTCTCGCATCGCATTGTAGTTTTTGAAAATAAATAACTATTTACTAAAGTGTCCCATCTAAAACAATATTTAATTCAAATTATATTTTTCATCGGTCAGTTTAATTTCGAATTAGAACAGTTGTGCGACCTGTCATTATGTGTTTGTCATTTAAAGATATATCATGGGACAGTATTTTGTCCTTGACATTTTGAATCAGAAAAAAATATATTCATTTCCTGTTGAACATTTTCAATTAGTTGATCATGAAATTAAATAAAATCCGACGACAAAGAATTCATTCAAAATTTTTTGAATATTGAAAAATTGTTGGCTATCAGTTTTACCCTGGTTAATGATAAATATTGAACAAAAATGATATTGTATTAGATATATATTTATATTGGTTAGTTGATATTGCGTATCGTTGAAAAATATGAACAGGCAAAGTATAACGATTTGGGATCGACGGTATATTATTTTAGGATTGTCTTATCTGTCTGAGATCGCTTTGTCGCACTTCATAAAAAACGCTTCGGTGCCAAAATGCGCCGCGAGCGTATCACTTTGCGAACTACGAAATTCGCACTCAGCTGCGGAAGGAAGTAACGCATTTGGCTATGACGCTTCGTTAAGTCGTCGCATTTCCTTGCTTAATCTTGCGAATCGCTGGCAGAGTCCGACGGATTACTAGGCGCTCGCAACATATAAAATGCTCGAGCCCGAATTTCTTTCTGCAAACTTTCACTTGGCAAAAAAATCAACAAAGATTTAATAGCAACGAAGAGAATAACCATTTTTATCGAGAACAATAAAAGCAACCTCAAAATGCAATGAATTTTGTAGTAAAATATGAAAGTATTGGTGGACTCGCCATTATCATTTATTGAGGAAAAAATCGGATGATATTTAAGAAAAACAAAGTCGAGAAGACAAAAAAAAACTTTCGCGCTATAAAATAAAGAAATAAAACGCCGAGACCCGGGATGATAAAATTGATGACACTTTTACTGATAGATCGGGAAAATTGATCCGCACCGTTAAACCTCTCCTTTTGATTGTATTCATCGTCAGTAGTGCCTCGCTTGGACTCAAAACTGCAATTAGCAATGAAAATTATTTACTGCACCAGGCCGAAGGTAAAAGAAATAAGTGCTTTTCTAAGAATAATGATGTCACCGGTCATTATCGGGACAATTTCTAAGGGAAGCATTTTTATTGTTCCAAATGTTAACTTTAAACTGGTGAGCATTGAATTTACACAACGTGAAATAAAAAAAAAGGAGACCAAATAATGATCAGTCACGTAATTCTCGGTGACAGTATACATTAAAACTCCGTCGATGAGTGGAACAAACCCAACAAGGATGAATGTGCTTTATGTATTTTTTAATCTTTTCATCGGTTCGAAGCGAAATTGGCTCCAACGTGTAACACTAAATTCAATAACGCTTGTTGTTTCATTTTTTTGTCGCTGCTTTTTTTTTCGTTAATTACATAATAGGTTTTCTGCAAAATTATGAATATGGAAACTGTCGTAAAAGTAGTTTTGCCAGAGCCTAATGGTTTTGCGAGAACCCAATTCAAATGTTTTTGCCACTTGCAGTTCTTTTTCTTTCCTTCCTTCCTTTCTTGCTTTTACAGCCGCGATAGTTTATTTCTATTTCGTCCTGCTGCAGAGGTGGACATCATGATGACACGATAGAACATAAACGCTAGAATCCTAAGGGAGTTTCAAAGCATAAAATGTTACTCCTAGCATGGCCACGTTGGCGTCGAGATGTCGAGACTGCTGCACACAACCCTGCAGACCTCCGCTTACAGGACTGCCCTCACTCGTCAATGCTGACAATTGACCCTCCCTTGGCGTTAGAGTTATACGTTCCCTGATCGAGGATATCAGTGTTTCATACGTAAGAAACAAAAATGAAAAACAACCTCCATAACGTGGTAGCTTATTTTTATTAGCATTCGCCGACGTATTGTCTCGGGGAGGATAAACAGGGCTAAAGGTTGCATGAAATATCGTCGCCTTAATCATGCATCCCGACATGTATCCTAAATATCGTTTTCATTGAATTCAGATTAGATATTAGGAAATCACAATGCTGAATTTTATGCCTTTACAATATCTCCGCTATCTGCTCGGTTATAATCCTCTTTACCGTTTTCCCCCCCGACTCATTCATGTCAACCGTCTGACTGTTGGCTCATACACTTGCCCCCGTAATGACTTTGTTCATAACACTTTATCGTAAGTCGTACAATGTTGAAACTGAATTATTAACACGTACATAGAGCTCGTACCTGTTTCATTCGATCCGTAGGATTGTCACGGCGCGGAGAGGGAATCTAATATCGGCGTTTCATTTGACAAGTGCGTGATAAGGCGTCGTTCAACTTTTTTTTGTTGCCTTCCAATTTCAATACATGACGTAACTTTCGGAAAAACGAAATCCAGGGCGACACTCTCCTTTGTGTCGCCGAGCTTTGGCTTTCGAGATTACAACTTTTGCTCCAGAATCAAAGACGCCGTATTACACAATGAAAATTATTAAGTGCGATTGTTGAAGTGTTTCTTTTGTCCGGGACTGAGGAGGGGTGGGGGGAACAAATCCAATATTACAAACCTCGAGACAAAGTACGTTAAAGAAGACGTAAATTTGAAAAGGCAGGCGGGTAAATAGTAGGTAGATAGGTCGGTAGGTAGGTAGGCTAGGTAGGTAGGTAGATAGATAGTGCTTACGAGAGCAATCGGGCAGAACGATCGAACGAGAGAAAGAAACGATCGTTACTTCCGCGACTGAACCTGCAATCGTTTTACCTTTACTGCGAAACTTTACTTTCTCGTAATATTGCTATATTGAGCAAGTTGCGTTGTTGTCATCCACCAGACCTCGGTCCAGACCCCGCGAGCACAGTGATGAATATATGATTATTTCATTGGCAGCCACTTTCTCTTATTCAACTTCGACGTGGATAAGACGAAAAGCGTAAGTGCACAATGAGCCACTCGGATAGTTACATCTCTCTGATGGCGTACGTGTGTGCCGCACACACATTATATATCCCAGGCGAAATTTCACAATTTTCCATTTTCACGCTTCACCTTAGCTGCGCTCTCGAGTGATTCATTTTCTGAAACAAACATAAAACGTCAAATTACTAACTCATTTTCGTGGGGGTCAATGATTTTTTGCTTTGACCAAGCTAAAAAAGACCAGCGTGGGTTTTTTGCTTCGCAAAATCGTCCGATCGTCGCATGCTCATGTACGCGTTCTCATATCTCGCGTGATGATCAGCGATACATCTATGCTAATGCGAGATGTCGTTGCACCTACAAAATCTCAATTGTTTGTATTCGTTTCGCTGGTGTTTTAATTTAAAAAACGAGGCACGCACTCGGCACGGGAAATAGTCGCCCAATTTTTCAGCACGTGGAATATAAAATTGCACGTCCTAATTAAACGTGACGGGTTTTGTGTGATGTCAGAATTCGTTGGCTTCATTCATTCAGAAGTTTGAATCATTTTTTTTCGGGGGTAACAAGTTTTGGCGAATGACGTAAACCTAGAGGGACCATTAATGTAAATTCATGTGAGCACTTCTTAATCGTCTCTAGTACACCTGCAACGCCATATGGCATTATCTATTTCACCAACACTTTTTACACATTTAAGGTCGGACATGTGAATTTTATTGTACCAAGTATCCGTAAGACCGCACACGTGTAAATAAATATAATGTGCAGTTGAATGCGACCCTACGTAGCTGAATTCAGAAACGCTCACCCTAACCCCAATTATTGCTTAACGTCCAAGTTCTGACTAGAAGGATTATGGAATTATCAATTTAGAGTCGAGGGTATCTTTATAAATCTTGATGTCTGTTCATAAAAAAAAGGCTGTAAAGCAAAATAGTCGAACATATGTATGATAAAATGATTCTTTCGATCCAGTCTTTTGATATAATTGAGATGATAAATGGTTTTGTAAATAGATGAAAGCTGATAAAGGTTATTAGGTACAATGATTTGGAATTGTTTAATAGTTTTGATTTTTTTTTTACAAACTATTAGGACTTTCTAAAGTTGTTTATATCTGTGCAGTTCGGGTAATTGTAACAAGTGGAGTAAATATGACACTACCAAAATTAAATTAGTACAAAATTTAATTTACCAATTAAAACTTTTTTTAGTTTTTTTATTATTTCAATCTTTAATTTTATTTTCATTATTAGAAAAAAGTCTAAATCTATAATCAATTTGGTATGATTATTTCATCGCTAAAATTTATAAAAAAGCATTGTGGACTAAAGACGCATTTACTGCTTTTCGCGATGACTCTCGTCGCGTAGTCAACATCACGTCGCTGTCATTGTCAACGAGTATTCAGGTAAGAGTTTTCCTTCTCAATCTTTCCTTTTTAATTCTCACCTCAAAAAAATTTTTGAAGGTGAGAAATTGATTTTTCACCTCAAAGTTTTTGATTCTCAGTATAATTAAAACTTTTTTTCTTCACGGTCAAATCTTTTAGGAAGTAAAACTCATATTTCCGGCGTCACGATTCCTAACAATTTCAACCAATTTTTGAAATTAGGAATTTATGGCCAGTTCCAACACAATTACAGCCAAATGAAACCGAGACAATTATAATTGCTATGTTTCCGCAAAAGAATCCACATTACTTGGATTTTTTTCTGGCATTGTGTGCTCGTTGAGTTGCGTCCACGGTGGACATGCGGATATGCCGGAATTTAATTTTCGTGTCCGCTACAGATTCGGCTAGTCCTGTTTCCGTCTTTATTGCCTTTTTCGCGTGACAACAGAGAATGACGCAAACATAAAAGCTATTTACCAATATTGAGACATGCGTGACAGCGAGCAGTTTCAGACAAAAAAATGCTGTTTATGCTTTTGTGTTGCTCCACACATGTTTTTGATTTTGAAAATTTACTTCAATTCGATAGCGCACTCTCCGATAAGGCAGACTTTGATTAGAAAGTTGCCTCGGGCGTTCTACCTTACCGATCGAAAAGAGCGTTCCGGGTAACGCACAGAAAGGTTTCATTGTAAAACATAAAACTGAGGGAAGATTGCAAAACGTAAATTTACATGGGTGATTCGAATTGAGTTGACGTCGGCAACCAGGAGGAATTACTTATGAGTGCGAACTTGCGCCCGACAATGGGCTTTTTGCATTGCATTAACGTTGACAAACAATGAAATTAAACTTCACTTTAGCCCGCTGGTATAATAACAGCGCATCGGTCTCGCTGTTTCGTTTGCAACGGTCTTTGCGCTGACGAATTTGTTTTGCGGGAGCGCATCGATCGAGCAACTCGTCCGATGCGCCGCGATGACGGCGGATGATGACTTTGATTTGCAAACACGTACCCCAATTACGCGGGGTATCCGTATAGTAGCTGACCGTGCATTAGCTGCATCAACAATGCATTATTCAATGCATACACGTTGTGTTGATGTATTTGGCTGTTTCGTAATATGATTGCCCCAATATTATTCTGCGTATGCATATACCTGCGATTTAACTATCAGGGGATTTTGAATATCTTCGCTACAACACAAATGCATTGCCGCTTCTTCACCCCGCGGATCCTCTTGCTCCATATCGGTAACAAGCCAATTTTCACATCAACAGTAATTTCAATCTCACGCTAAACAAACACATTTTTTTTCCAAACCGACCTATGATAAATAACCAATCACTGTGTATGATCGAGCTTTAAGCAGTTTCATCCAATTCCTGTGCGAACATTTCAAAACGAATTTTTACGTCAAACAAAATAAGTTTAATCAATTTTGTTGAGATTTCAAAATTTTAATTATTTCAATGGCTCTAAGGCAAAGACAGATAACTTTATTTTTAAAAATTCAAAAAATATATAAGTTCAATATTAAAAAGTTTTGTTCTTTGTATATGTATGTATAAAAATTGTTACTTATAAAAAAAATTATTACTTTCAAAAATTTGAACATGGGAATCTGGTTTTGCTTCTACATTCAATGATTTTTTTGTTTTCTTTTTTTTATTGATATTTTGTTGTAATTTTTTAATGGATCTAATAGACCGATGCGGGTTAGCAAAGTCAAGATCTGTAACGCTGAAATATGCAAATACGTAGGGTCAGACGACGTGGAATTGTCGAGCGGTCGTTTCGGAACATTGTTTAGAGCGCGCGATAATGAAAATACATACCAGACACACAGGGACAGCGAACAATCATTACAGTAATCAATGGGACGCACTCGATTCGCGCGTTAAACGATTTTGAAGGCTTTGTTGTCCTTTCTGTAAAGGGCGACGAGCCCATACAAAGCGTTACGTTTCATTTGTGCCAAGCTTTTGTTTCTACAATTATATTGTAATGAACATCGCGCGAACCCCCTTGATATATCATACCATCAGGCTATATCGATGATGGAACCGTTACGGAACTCTCACGTCTTTCACTCAAATAAAATCACTGTCCTTTACATAATTCGCGCGCTGTAAAATCATTTATTGTCGCGTCTGCCTGATGACCGTCGCGTTTTTGTAAAAGTTCAGCTCTCGTATGTCCATCATTGGATGACACTAGCAGATCGTAATTTAGATTTGAAACCACGCGCAGTTACACCATGTAAATTCAAACTCGTCGACAATAACTTTTCATTACCGCGGGCAAAAACTTGCGCTCGTTAAAATTGTCAATAAAAATTTCTTTTAATTGACCGACCGGCGAAATTTCGATGACAATGCCAGTTCCAGGTCTACGGACCATTCGGGGGACGAAATGTAAATGAGAAAATGTGGCGGCGCAATATTTCCCGGCAGTAAAAAAAATAGAAGATACACATTTTGGAGGTTTTATTTCTGTAATAAAAGTATGTCCTACCTCAAACAGCTAAAAAAAAGGTTACAAATTTTGACAAATAAAAAATAAAATGTGTTCAGAAAATACCAGGGCGTTAAGAAGTATTATTATATTAGTCATACCGATATTAGTCATCGCAGTCCGTTGGGTAAGAATCTAGTTCACTCGTGTACCTCTTTTTATCTGAAAAAAAGAAACATTTTTTTTTAATAAAATTGCATAATCTAGGAAAGTGGAAAAGTTAACTTGGAGAGAAAAATACTTTTCCAGGATCGTGTTATTTACATGCAATAAAAGCGAAGGTGGAAAGTATGTTTTGAACCAATCTGCCTAAATGGCTATGTTATCCGAGGTAAATCGGGAGGAAGGTATAAGTACATGCAATTTGCTGGAATCAAGCTTCGACATCTAGTCGTCATGTCAGCGTCATCCTTGTAGTCTTGTCGTTGTCATTGTGACAAGTATTGCGATCACTACGTAGGGCGGCTAGGAGGTTTATTGGTCTAATTTAAATAACAGAATACAAGGGTGCTGGCATGCTACCTCATTTGCTTGCTCGTATATCTTGAATCTTGTCACCCTCATTTCAGACTCTGATAAACGAAGGACCTTCGTACTTGCGTCAACGACTGAATGGCTGTTTTAAATTTTTATTCACGCGTAAGGATCTGATTTCTTCGGCATATTCTCCAATCGTTCCTCCCATTCCAAAAGCTGCTCCAGTGTTCGAATCCTAACTGCATTTTATCTGAAACAGTTAATTTCACTTTACATCATGCTTACAGTTAAAATATCAACCTCTGCGGTCGCTCTGATGCTTAAATAATAACTCGAGGTTCCTCTTTTTTTTTGCATAAAACGTTGTCGTGATGTATGTGTCATGTGTTCCCTTGATGTCATCCGAATGAAAAAAACAATGTTCGTGTCAAACGTAAGCAGACGTACCATATGACATGTCATTATAAAGGTTAATTGCAAAGTACCGACGAAAAATTCCAGTAGCACGTGGTACATTTTACAAAATATTTTGAAACAACGGCACGATGTTCGCTGGTGGTACGTAAACATAAACAGAGTTCAGGATCGGTCGTTGGAAACTCAATATTGTCACGACCCAATTTTTCTCCAAGTTCTTAATTGCGTTTTGGTTGTTCGGTATGCTCCACGGAGGGTCGTAGAGGGTTAATTTAAAATCATATTTACGTAATTCGTACAGATTGCATTGGTTTCGCTCGGTACGTGACTCCGGCATTTAAAGAAGGAAACGAAGCGCAAAGCTTGTTCTTGTAGCCTTTCAATGTATTTACAGGGCGTAACAGCCGTGCGTGTGTCACTTTCTGACTCTTGGCCTGGCAGACCGCTTCTTGTCCGCCCAGGACGTACACGCGTGCTCATTTTTTTCTTCTCTTCATACTGATTTTCATTTTTGTACTTTTTCAACTTGACCCTTTTATACTTTTCTTTTTCAAAGAATGTACACTTAATTATAATCATCCTACGGTTTTTGTGTCTTCATTTCTGCAATTACCGGACAAAAGATTGCTCAAGTTAAACAAAATAGACACATTGTTTTGTCCGACCTTGATTTTGTTCTTACATCCATTGAACGAAACAGAAAAAAATAATAATAATAAAAAAACAAGGGGGAAAACAAAAAATGTTATGAAATTTCGCTGGTTTAATTGAAATGAAAAAAAAAAAAAAAAAAAAAATAAAAAAAAAAAATAAAAAAAAAAAACTAAAAAGAAAACAAAACTTTTAAGTAAACTACGAA
>JAAMPD010002792.1:0-12973 GCA_025266255.1 Trissolcus basalis
TATAGGTATTACTCACTGTTTTCTAGTTTTTCATTAAAAAT
Organism: Trissolcus basalis; assembly: GCA_025266255.1. Classification (NCBI taxonomy): domain Eukaryota; kingdom Metazoa; phylum Arthropoda; class Insecta; order Hymenoptera; family Scelionidae; genus Trissolcus; species Trissolcus basalis. The sequence goes on from JAAMPD010002792.1 coordinate 42, forward strand.
TCTTTGTTTCAGGTGTCCTCTATATTAAGAGTAGTTTTAAGTTATGCAATAAGTTTTATACATGTTTTCATTTAGATTAAGATTTTAAGGCGTATGTGTGTAGCCTAATTTTGTTACATAACATGTTAGTTTAGAATTAGTTACACATATTTCATTTAGTTTAAATAAGATTGCATATATATTTCTTTTTTATTTTAATAAGAACGTTATAATAAGATATGATTCAATTTTTTATTGGGTGGGAATTCGAGTTACGTGTTTAACCGTACGCGGTTGACATAATACGAAGTTATTCCTTTTTGTTAAAAACTGATTAATTTAAAATTTTACTGCCTCGTAGTATTTTTATTCTGATTTTCAGCATACGTAAGATGATTGGATTGTGACGTCATAAGTTGTGACGTCATAAATTCTTACGGTCACATCATTTTTTGATGTCTAAACAGTTTTATTTTGGGGCGACTATGGAACACGAACCTCAAACAATTTTGAGGTGAGTGTCTATAGTCGTCCCTCTACTACTTAAATCTTAGAAAAAAACTTCCTTAAATGTCTTCCAGAAAAATACCACCCAGAGAGTCGCTTTGATTTTCGGATTTGAATTTAGCGCTTCAGTTCGCAGCCAGTGCTTTATCTAAAGTGACAAACACACGATATTATATAAAATTGTATATCATATACAATGTATGTATTTGTTTCAGAAATGAAGTCATGAATATTGATTGACCTTCGTGTTTACATCCAACTGGCTTGATTTTGGATTTCTTGTATCTCACAATTTTTGTAAGAACTGCAGTCTTATGTTGAAAAATTTTGATTTTTTCGTATCGCATTGTAGCAGCTGATATCTTTTTGGTTCTCGTTTTTCATTTTTAACGCTGATAACAAACAATATTCTTTTCTTCATTGTCAATAAACGTCCCGAACCTTAAATCAAGATTGATTGCAAGTTGTGATTTAAATTAACATTGAACAAGCATAAAATATTATTGTTGGACAATAATACAACGACTTTCTAATATAATATCGATTGAATCTTACATCTCAGAACTATATGAATTTGTTTTCAGTTTCTATAAGAATTTGTAAACTGTTGTTATGCAACTTACACATCTCTACAATGATTACATTTCTGTTCATATATTACGAACTTTTATACATCTTTATTTCACCATTCCTATGACTCTTGTTGTATTACCTCAGCAGAGGTCCTTGATACTTGAATTGTATAGAGAAAAAGTCCTTGGGCGACCTCATGACCTCGAGTATGACCTCGTCAGTGGACTTGTTGATGATTCTGGTCTGTTTGAAGAAGGTGCAAGATCGCAGTCCGTTGCCATATAAGTCCGCAATGTACGGCGGGCTTATCACGTCCAAAAACGCGGCCGGGCCGTCAACACACTCGATTCCGTGCACATTTCGGTCAATCGCGGCGTCAGCACACAGGTCGCGTCGTTGTTTTAAACAATCACTGGAGAGTGTCTTGTCATGACTATCAATTCATCATTTTTCTGCACTTCCCCTTTTTCAAATGTGTACAATTTCATTTTTACGATTCCTGACAGTACCTAAAAATAATTTTACAGTTGCAATGTTGCTTTTGTTTTAATTGTTTTTCATATTTTGTACAATCATTTTGGAAAATGTTAATGATAAAAACTGCCATAACTATAATGATCTCAAAACTCGATATATAAATGTCTATCCAGATGAATAATTTTTGTTGGTAAAAATAATTAGAAAGATAATACATATCAATAAAATTGAATATGTTAATTTTGATAACAGAACAATAATTCATTACCTCAGAGTTGATAGAGTTATTTTCTTGGACAATTATCGTTCTTATCGTAATTATATAGGCAGGATACATGTTTCAATGAATGTGATTCAACTTGTTTACCTAAAATACATTCACAAGAACAAACAACAGTAATTCTCATGAAAATTATACTTGAATAACTTTTCACAAGTCTTCCCTCCAACAGTTTGTACAAAAGAAGTTCACTTGTGAAACATGGATAGACGCCAAGTCCAAATTGTTTTTGCTTTTATGTTCTATGTATGTAAACAAACAATCCAAAATATTTGCACGATAATTTTGTTTCGCGATGACCTTTTAAATGCATAAATTACTACATTTGTACTGCAACTAGATTTAGAGGAATCAGTTTTTTGGCTCTTTCTCGAAAACTCAAAAAGTGGACTTGGCGGTTTTTGAAACTCAGCTCTTCAATTATTTATCCCTAACAGAGCAAGCTGGTGCTTCTTGAGTTGAATTAGAGTAGGACGAAACGTAGCATCACCTTTGGGAGCTGTACCATCACTCGGCCGAAGTTGATGCCGATTTCCGCCACTTGCCGAAGTGACAGTTGCGCTTCGTAGATTGTTAGGTCTTTCAGTCGAAATTAATTTTGATGATTTTAATTGATTGGTGGTCCGTAACGCAGCCAGCTGGTGCGAGTCCAGTTGAATTGGAGTGTGTCGAAGAGGAAACGTTGCAACATCCTTCGGAGCTGTACCGTCACTCTGTTGAGGTTGATTTTCATCTGCGCCATGCACGAGAACATTTGTTGCACTAGGTATACGGTTTGGAACTTTTGCCGAAATCATTTCCGATGCATCACAATTATTGATCCCGAACGGAGCAAGCTGGTGCTTCTTGAGTGGAATTGCAGTAGGACGAAATGTCGCATCAGCTTCGAGAGTTGTACCATCACTCGGCTGAAGTAATGTGCGTAAATAATTCCTTTGCAGGTGACACGTTTCTTGGACTAATACTGACACTTGGTTGACTGATTTCTACATTTTCATGAATGATTTGTAGTTCACTAAGGGTGGGGGAATCATCTGTATCATTGAGTGTCTCCTCTTTTGAGTTGTCACTTACGTCACTAACTGTGTAAAAACATTTCAAATTATTACATAATACGACAATTTCATACAATAATAAATAATTATTTTTTATCGGTCATAAAAATTATCTTAATTCTTACTTGAAAAAACGAGCTTGGAGTAATCATCTTCCAATTCCGTAGCTTTTTCCACTGTTAGGTATACCGGTTTGACTAATTCATATTGTAGTTCCAAGAAATGTTCAGGGGACATTTGTGACAAGTGCAACTTTTCCCACTTGTCGTTCAAATCATCTATATTCAATAATGTCTGTAGTTTTGGTTTTGAAGTTCGTTTCAGCCGTTTTGAAGATAAATGATTCGAATAGTTCAATTCGTGTATTTCCATTAACCCACCTGTATCAACAAAAATGAAGAAATTTTTTTTTTGAATTCTGATTCATGCTAGGTAACTTTTTTTTCCTTGAGATTTAGTATGATTATTGAAAAATTTACTGTGAAATTTCCAAAATTTTGGTCTTTTGTGAATTTTTGAAAGAAGGCTCATGTGATAACTCTCAAGGACGTTGTTCGTTTTCCACGCGAGTTTGTAGCAACTGACAATATTTACTAAACGACTCCACTAACGTCGGTAGTAAGTAATAAACTTGGTCATTTCTGCTGTACCTTCAACTGTACTTATAATGTATTTAAATCCAAGCATAATCTTATCAGCTGGTAACAGTGCAAGTAACATGACTTGCCTTATAAATTTGTGACCTTCCGGAGTTTTAACAAATGTCTGAAGGTCTTCTTTTTTTGCGTATGAGTAAACGGCCTGTAATTGAAGAATTAATCATATTCATTTTGAATACACATACATGCATAAATAATCAAAATTTTCCAAAATCAAGTAGGACTGCCCAAATTGAAACTCTTTTTCAACCATACTGAAAAAATTGTAACATACAGCACAAATTTCCATTATTTTTTATATCCCCGCTGAGTCTCACATTTTCTCAGACATTTTTGGACCTTTATATGAGACATTAAAAGTCAACACTTAAAGCCTTTATTCCAGTCTTTAAAGTGTTATTTAAAGTTTTTTTCCCATCGTAGAAGTCAAAATGTACAACTGATTTCCACTCTTAGAAGTCTTTAAATTTGAAATCTTTCAAAATATATTTTTCCTTTGTAATAGTTTTAAGTAGACTTTTTCTGGACCTTGCGTTCGGAGCGTCGAAATCTTTATTGAAGAACTAATCCGAGCCTTATAAGCCTTAATTTGAGACAAAATTATGAATTGTTACAATTCTTCATGTAAGACAACATTCAAGTCTACAAACTCCTAATTAAAGACATTATTTGAGTATTCAATGTCTTATTTCAAGACCTTCTTTGAGTCTTACAAATGTAAACATTCAAGAATTTCATGAGTTTTATTGTTATTGAGATTCATTCTAACTAGGCATATATAAATCGTCAGTGAAACTAGGAGTCTGAAATAGGGACTTCATAAATTATGATAAATATTCAAAAGTAAAATTGTACAATAGGATAGAGGAGAGGAAGATATTGACAATCTTGAATAAAGAATTTTGATAATGTTTCAGCAATGTTGACAATAAAATGCATGAATTGTAATAGGAATCTATGTCTACATTTCCGCTAATGCAGATAAAATTGCAAATTATAACGTTTGAGATTACTTTAATTAAAACAGTTGAATCATTGTGGATAGGGGGTTGCTCTTTAATAGTATAAAAAATGCAAAATAAAGGAAAAAAATGATTAGCAAAACTTAGTCAGGGTAAGGATAAGAGTTACTTTGCTGTCATGGAAATAGCAACCGCAGGGATGAGCATTCGGAAAAATTCTTGAAAAAGCGTTTTGCATGCCGGTTTCAAAATCAGTCATGAAATGCGTTGGATTCAGAGAAGGTGTTAACTGTTGGAATCTATTCAAGATCAAGGTATAGGCTAATTCGGTTCTTCTTTTCATTAGAGCATACGTGATAGGGTACGCCTGAATAAATTGAATAGAAAAATCATTATGTGATTATAAACATTATTACAGGATTATTATTTTTATTTTAAACCATTATTTGTCGAACATGAAAAAAGATAAATCTGATGCACATACGCATCAATGACAGAAGAAAGGGTAAGGAACATTAAATATTTATTATCACCTTGCCCGTGTACGAAGTCATAATTGTAAATAATTGATACTTTCTGTATCTTTTAGGTAAAATTGCAAACGTAGCATCAGCAGACAGATATTCAGAATATCCCGTAATTTCATCCATCAAATTTTTATCATAAAAAATCAAAGAACTTGAATGAAGGTCTTCTAACAATTCAGCATTTGAATTTCCATAGGTATGTCTCAATAATTTTTCCCATTATGATCGTGCAAAATAGAATAGTATTTTGACAAATTTTCTGGAACTTTGCGGGGCATTTTCTCTTTGCCTTCACTTTTCCAGCGGCTGAAAGTGCGCTTCTTTTCAGAAAAAGGAACCTCAAGTGCACCCTAAGGAAACCTGTAATTTTTCATTGTTAAATTTATAGCAATCGACTTTCTGAATTCGGATTGATTATTAAGGCGGAAAACTACTAATACAAATAGAGAGAATGTTTCGAAAAAATTTACTATCTCAAAGCTGAAATATTTCATTTCGAATGTAGGCAAAATGATGTATATAGATAAACATGCTATGCATTTTTACAAAATCTTGTAATCAAATATCTCGAATTCGAATTCCTCAAACTTCTTCATACTTGGCCCCATTGTTTGTAACAATCATCATTGCACATGGTTGAATTTTCAATAAATCACGACTTTTCAGAAAAAAAATTCATTTAACCTTCGAATTTGCTTAAAATAGTTTCAAAAGTGGTATGAGGCGATTTAATAGACAGACATTAACAACATATTATGAAATTTGTCATAAAATGCTCAAATTAATATAATTAATTAGCATTTGAAAAACCCATTTTTGAATGTCCCGCTCGTCCCACCTTAACACTCATACGTTCATGAACATAACAAAAATCAATCACAATCGTAATAAAAACGAACGTGCAAATATTGAAATCGACATTTTTACTAAGAAATAGTAACAATTACTAAAACCGTACCAAAAAATCTATCAAACGCATGCACCGTACAACGCGCGACATTGTAAAAATTGTATAGAGCTGGAGTTCAGAACGTTTTTAGCACGAAAAATTAGAATAACTGAGAATACGTTTCCGAATTTTGTTTTTTACTCAGGAATCGATCCCTTTAGTTAGTTTTAACCAAAACATTGGAAAATTCTAAAAAAAATGGAATCACCTAAGCCGCTCGGATCGACCTAATATCGCATGATACATAAGGCCTCTGTGTTTCAACGATAAAGTTGAAAGATGTTGAAAGTACGTTTCCACACCCTGGTTTTCACTAAGGAATCGATTCCTCTAGTTACTTTTACCCCAAACATTGAAAAAGTCTGGAAAAAAATGGAATCACGTAAGCCGCTCAGATCGACCGAAAATCGCATGATACATAAGGCCTCTGTGTTTTCAACGATAAAGTTGAAAGATGTTGAAAGTACGTTTCTACACCCTAGTTTTCACTCAGGAATCGATTCCTCTAGTTACTTTTACCCCAAACATTAAAAAAGTCTGGAAAAAAAATGGAATCACGTAAGCCGCTCGGATCGACCGAAAATCGCATGATACAATCGGCCTTCGTTGATGAACGATGAAGTTGAAACATATCGAAAATACGTTTTCACTTTGTGTTTAACACTCAGGAATCTAATTTTTAACTTTGTTCTGCTGTATACGTTGCTATTTTTACTAACACCAATCGATGCCTAAATCCACCTCCCCTCCTCCAAAATGAAAAAATAATTTCAGTTTTCTGCTTTTAAGTGTGTCTTAACCTTACAAGTTACTAAACTAGTTTTTTTTAATTTTGGCAACTGACAGAGATAGCTGTCGTCAGATAGGAAATCGCTATGTAGGGTCGTATAAACTTTCGGTTAGTTTGTTATACACAGATTTTAATTTCGTTTGCTGTAATTTTTGTTCCTTAATGATTTTGAATGAATCTTTAATCTTTATTGTAAATACATGGAATGTGTGTCGCATTAGTTCGTTTATAAGATATATTGTGTATGTGGTTATAACAAAAACTCATTATTACAAAATTATTATTACGTAATGAAAATTCGTAAATTAGAATCATGAATATGATAATTACGATGAAAACTACTGTTCGTATGTTATTGATAATTATCCATTCATATTGACATCTTATAAACTTAAGCCTCTACGCCACGTCAAGGCTGCGAATGTTTTACATGAATTGTTATCAAGATTTATAATTCTATTAATCGGATTTTCTGTTTGCATTCTTCTGTTTCTGTTCATTTACTTTCATAGTAAGTTCAAGTCAATTCCGTTCTGAAGATAAGATTTCATGTAATTGTAGAGGTTTTTTTTTTATAGAGGAGACTAAATGAACAACCTCTTGATTCCAGAATGAAAGCATAATTCAATGATCATTTATGAGAATAACATTAGGCTCTCATCCAAATTATTTCAAACGCGCTTTATTAAATATTAGAATATATGGAAAGTTTTGATTCTGTATGGCTCCATGAAAAATTGATAGTTTAAATGGAAATGATGGCTCTTGTCCCTCATTCAAAATAATATATATCAACATATACACGAAAATATATGTTGAAATATAGTAAATATATTTTAGGCAAAAAGTTATATATGTAATATATATTTTCAAAATTGATAACAAAAAATATGTGGAACATATATTTATTTTATATTTGAGAATATAATTGAAAATATATTTTTCATGCATTTTAACTGAAAATATACGGTTAAATATATGTCAAAATACATATGAAATATATTTTCAGCGGCAAAAAGTTAGATATTTTAAATATATGTCATTCATCCGTGAGGGGTTAAATCTAAACATTGTTTGTAAACTGAACATATTTAAGGGTGCGCTTTTTAGAAATACTGAATTTTGACAATGACCGTGAAAAATCGAAAACTTATAAGGCGTACGCCGAAATGTAAACCGACGAAATAATATCTCAATTCTTTGAGGGTCATTTTGTGCTTTCATACTTTAAATTTTCCATGGAACCATAAATAATGAGAATTTTTCATACATCCTATTGAACACTATATAACTATTTTTTCTGACTGTATCAATTGATTTCCAGCAATATTGTGAGGTTTCATAATTCATTGTATATATTTTATGAAAAATTTTAATTAAAATTTACTACCAAAATTTTAAATAATGTTAATACTACGAATCGTCGTGTTGCAAATAATCATCATAACTTTGACGTTTCATAATTTATTTCTGAATAATTAGTGTCTTATGAATTTTTCAAATATTTTTTCTCGACTGTAAAAATTTTGCTTTCATTTTGGTCGAATTAATTGTTAGGAGTCTCGTATTTAATTTATGTTAGTTTGTTAGTTCATCTCTAATTTCAGCGCTCATAGCGGCCATTGAGATTATTTGATGTCGGCGCTCATAGCAGCCATTGAGATTATTTGATGTGAGCGCTCTTAGCAGCTCAAAATAGCAGATGTATTGTGTTTATTTCTCAAAATTTCGTATCATAGATAAATTCTCATAAATTCACTCATTTTTGACTGAAATTTAATATTAAAATGAAATTCGTATACTCGTATATGAATACTCGTATTTAAGAAAGTGTTCAGCTCATCTTTTATCTTCTTTTGGAATCATCCATTCTCTTATTCCAAGACGACAGCGATGACATTTGAATTTTGAAAGTTCCCAGTCTTTTCTAGTCTTGAATTCGCCTTTTCTTTTGAGACATAATTGATGAGCATCGCGACGACAATAATCACACATGACGGTGAAATTTTTCTTGTCGGTGAAGCAATACAAACATGTTTTCGACATATTTGAGGACTTTAATAATAAATTGCGAGCAATTTCTTCCCTTTTTCTAAAAGTATTTAAGTTTTTATCCGCTTGGACATTTTTTGCTATACATTCAATGAAATGTATAATGAATATGCCACAGTTATCGTTGTCCGCTTGATAGGGTCGTGGATCAGGATAATTTGTTAATTTCCATTTAACATTTTTGAATTTTTCCAAAGGTGTGTCGTTCTCACATGTTTCAAATAGTTTACATAGACGTTAAACACTTCTCTTAGCATCAGTTGATTTTGCATACGGATCTATGTGCATTATTGTTTCAAGTTCTACATCAACACACAGTAGTCTGTAATGATTCTCAAATAAATAAGGGATGAGAATTTTTTTTCCAGTATGAGAAATTTGATTCAGATTGCAATTCTGAAAACTTTTTAGCGAAAATTTCTCTTCGAATATCCCTTTTGAGTAACAAATTGGAATATAAATGATCTCTTTATACCAAATATACCAATTTGCTATAAAATAAGTGTCAATGACATGAGTATTTATCCAGTGATTTATTCTTAAAGACCTATACTGTTCCGTCCATAGATGAAATTGCTTATCTTCAATAATTGGTAGCGATGGTTCATAAGTACAATATGTACCTAGTGTCATATTTATCCGGCAACGCAAATAATATCCAATGTCCATAAATAATCCGTTGGTAAGTGCTGCTGGATGATAGGAACTGTCTGATTGAGGTACCGATTCATTAGATTCAGCCCGTGATAATGACAATTCATCTATTCCATATTTTTTCGGAACCACATTTTTTTCTAAATGTATGAGAGTATTCTCATTTTGTGGAGAATCTGAATGTTCTGACTCTGAAATCGATCCAATTCCGAACTCTACATCAAGTGCTTGTTCTCTTTTTCTCTCTTCTTCAGACAAATGTTTGTAATCACATGGTTTATCATTTTGACACAATTCGTCCCAATCTATTTGCAGTAACTTCGATTCGGAAGCATCTTGGGGAACTGTTGTTTGATTATCGTAAGATTTTCTCGAAGTTTCAGAGTTCTCGTTAATTTCATTTGAATCATCTTCTGCGTTTTGAATATTGTAAGATATTCTCCCAAGTGACATTCCTGGATGTTTACGTTTACGTCGTGATCTGCGTAGCCATTTTTCTTGACTGTCTCTATTAAATGGATCATCTTCTTCAATATTTGATATCTTCAAAGTTTTGCTGTCATCTTTGATATTATTTGAATCATCGGCAGTTCGGTTTTCCCAATCTTTATGTCCAGCAATTCTGTTTTGAACCTTCTTAGTAGCTGTCGACGCTCGTTTTGCCAAACGATTATACTTTTGTTGGAGTCTTTTTGAATTAGAAGTCAAATCGACGTCTATATTCAACAAAGATATTTTTCGTTCAATTTTCGTTTCCTTTGTTGTTCTATAGAATCTCCTATAGCCAGTTTTTTCTTTTTTTGTAGAATGTGTTTTTTCTCGATGTTAAAAAAACCTTCTACTTGTGCATTGCTTTGTCTGGTAAAATCTGGTTTAACTTTTGTCACAATTATTGCCGACCACATAGGTAAATACGGCATACACGATTTCATGCAATAATTAATCAATGCTTCACAATACAAGTCATTTGTGCATATATCCTTATCATATTTTTGAATGTCTAGTTTTGTTTGAACTAACAGTTTCTGAAACATCTCGTAGAATGGTGAATCCAAGAAACTTTTTCCTGTTTCTTTATTTTGATGGTCTTCATCATCTAAATCGTAATCTTCAATTTCTTGTATCATCATCGGTTGGTCGTAAGACCTACTAGCGATACAAATTTGACTACAATCACCTAATTCTTTGTCACGAGATATTAAACCTGTCACTAAATTTTTGAAAATTTCTTGCACTTCAGCAATAGATTTGCTCAGGATCATTAATTTCATAGATGTCATGAAGAAACCTAGTATTTCACTGGTTACTCCTTCAATTTTTTCAGCGTTTTTCTGAATTCGTTTCACAAAGTGTGCACAGCATGTATATATTAATGTGAATCGAATTGGTTCTTGATGATTAGTCGTAACTATTTTCATGCACTTTTTCAGATAATCGATAAGTTTCATATCAGTAAATTCTCTCAACAAAGCATTTATTGAAGGCCAGCTTCAATCAACAATAACTACTTTTGTGAATGGCCATTTTATTTTTTGGCTCCGAAGAAAATCGCGATAATTACGTAACCATTGTTCTATTGTTACTGTACTTTGATCTGATGTAATCATTTCATTAATAGGGAGGGTTTCTCCTTTTATTGAAATGACCATTGCATAATACATGAGAGTTCTATATTCTGTGCCATGAGGTTTCCGAACGATGCTACCTGTAGCATCCATGTATACGAAATCGACAGGTTTTTTCAAAAATTCTGTTTGTTTTGCAGTGTATAGATGAACTACTAATTGTGGATGCACTGCTATAAATTGAATATAAGTGTTGATCATAGCTTTTTCTTTAAAACCTTTCGAAATCAAGTCTTCTAGGTCTTTACTATAAAACGTTTCCCGATTTCTTCGATCATATTCGGATTTCACTTTCTGAATTGTGCCTAATTTCATTAAATTTCCCATATTGCCATCTGTAATATCTTCCTCATTCACTTCTTCACATAATTCTAATAAATATTCTTTAGGAGCCTTGTTCTGTAATATTTTTCCTAAATCCTCACGGGCTTGACCTCGTATTTGTTTAAATCTTCTCTTGCCGGAGTGTTTAAACTTTCCACATTTAGTGCTACAAATGATAAGAGACGCTTCATCATTATGCAGATTCACAAAGTGGAATTTGAAAGATACATCATGACTCGGATACATGCAGTATCCGTAAGTCACAATCGACAATTTGTTTCGCCGTGGTGTTTTAAAAGTGATGGGGCACTCAACCCTACAAGTATTTTTCAAACAATCCTCAGCAAATTTGAAAAGTTTTTTTAAAACTATCTTTCTATCGTTATTCTTCAAACTAACTGCAGCAAACTTTATTTCTGCCAGCAATTCAGTATACTGACGACAATTTAAATTTTTTCGAGAAGATTTTCTGCTCTTCATGTATTTCTCATTGCTGAAATCTTTAGATTCATTGTTTTCATTGGTAGAGCAGTCAGAATTGTTACTCGAGGAAATCGATTCCTCTGAACTACTGTTTTCTCCTTTATTCGAGTCTTGCATAAGCACTGAACGTGCACGTTTAGACGGCGAATGCGATGAATCAGATCCGCTCATGATTTCATGCACTAATCCCACATCAACATTTTTCATCAAATTCATAGAATTTTGTTTAGAACATTCTTTTATTGAATTCTCCGATCCTTGAGAATATGATGGACTACGTGAAGGTTTCTCAGATACGCTTTCAATCTTACAGAAAGTAGGGCTCCTATGCCCATATTCAATATCTGATGTATCACTTTTGAATTCGTAAATGTCATAAGACTGATCTCTTTCTTCTATGGTAGAGATGTTACTTGTTAATTGTTTGTGACCTTTTGAAGGTGCTTGGGTTGCACTGGGAGATCTCAAGTTTTCAAATTTGTTCACAACCTCCTGTATTATAGTGTCATCATTCTCTACCATAGAGAGACTACTTGGTGGAGTCTTTAGAAAGACTCCAGGTTCCAGGTGACTTAAATGAACTTTTAGGTGTCATTGGTGATGCAACTGATGAAGTTCTTTCAGGAGAGCTCTCTTGTTCTGGCAGTATGCAAGAAAATGAGGGTGAAATTTCTGTTGATTGGCTTCTTGTCGTGGTGCAACTTCTCTTGGGACTTTTTTCATGGTCCTCAAAAACGAAACGTTTCAATATGAAAAACGTTTTTTTTTTTTCATGATTTGACTCAAATTTTAATAAGTGATTCATATTCTACATGTTATACAGAATCAAACGATATTAATTTCATGTCTGAAATTACTTGTAAAAACTAGTTACAGCTGTTTATGAATGCGCGAAAAACAGCATATTTTGTGGTTTGACTTGAAACGGCGCAACTTATTTTCATACATCGGTGAATCAAAATTTATGACTGATTCGTGTTAAGTAGTCCTAGAGCAATCGAATGATACCGATTTCATGTCCCAAATCGGTAGGGAC
>JAAMPD010002793.1:0-12952 GCA_025266255.1 Trissolcus basalis
CTTAATAAATAAAAAAAAAAATTTTTAATAAATCAACATTAAAATAAAAAATTCAAATTACATTCAATATGATATTAAAAAAATAATGACAAATTGTATTCTATTTTTGCAAAATATATTTTCTCAGGCCCCTGATAAACTGCAACTTTTTTGCACGTGAGTTTGTCTGCCCAACTTGTATAACTTGTTATCCTTCAATTCTGATTCAAAATTTGAATAGAACTTGATTGAATATTAACAGATATAAATAAACTAATACCGAGAAAATAATTGTATCTTTTGTAATTGCGTATTGTTTTTTTTTAAATTTGACTTCCAGTTGTTCGACCACGACAATGTCAAGTTCCAGCGGTACCCGGATGGAAAACGCGTAACCGTTGCAGACAGACGAATGGAATTCAATTACAGAAAATAGAAGTAGGATATAAAAAGGAACCGGGAGGAAAAAAAGGAGGAAGAAGGTATTACTCGATAAAGTACGAAAGACGATGTACGCTCTAATAAGGATAATCAGCAGACTCGTTTAATCAAGAGGTATTGGACCAGGAATACGTTTAAGGTCCAGGAGCCGTGGCCCCAAGTTGGATTTTAATTTCATCCCACCAATTAATAAGATGCCAAATGAAACGGGAGGCGAATCGGCTTATTGACAACAAATTAACTCCGCACCACATTCTGTTTTCGGGTTCACCGAAACGGACGTTTTCTCCGAGGGTTCCTCCTTTTTTTCTAGCTTGAAATTTAAACTGGCAAAGGGAGCGTTGGCGCGCAAATCACGTCGACGACAAAGTCATCGGGAAAGACGTTCGACGAGACCGACGAAAGGCGCTCGGCGAGGCGCTGATGTCTTGTGATGTGCAACGAGCCGCGAACGAGGTGCAATCTGCTGGAATTTCGAAGATTGGTCAAGCCGCCCAGCCGGAAGATCGGCCGAAAAGTCTTTTCGACCGAGCCGAACGAAAAATAAACAACAGCGAGGAGCCATCGACTCGGCGTAAAATATGCATGCAGTCTTGTCGTCGTTCAATTTCCCATCCAAAGTGGAAGTCGAACAAATCTGTTTTCAAATCGAGGAATTATAAATTCATCAATATGCAGAGGCGGAAGGCCAAACCGATTACTCTATCTGGTGAGAAAGAAAAGGAGTCGCGAGAAGGAGCGAGACCGTTTTATTAATTCGGCGACTGCAGACAATGATCGGGCCGGTTAATCGTTATGGAAACTAAAACAATGAGCGCGACGGGAATTTCCAATAAATATGTATGCCGAGAGGGCGATTATTCTGGATCGTTGATGTGCAACACAAATTATTATTTGCCACTGTTTCGGCTTTTAGTTTCGCGGTCATGTTTTAAACAATTTTGTCACGAATAAATTTGCGGATGAATTGTCGAGTAATTGATCCGGATGGTGAATTGTGACGAATCGGTAAATTTGTTTTGGCTCGTTCGGGTTGAGGATTTTGTGATAACATGTTGGGTAATAAATTCAGTTCGGTCATCTGATAAATAATCCGGATTTGTAACCTGATATTGTTTTATGAAGTTTGAAAAAAATTTTTCTATAAAATACAATGTGTGATTGTAAGATTTTTGAAATAAATAAATAAAGATGTAGAAAAAAAAAATGTAAAAAAACTTTTTCCTCTTCTTATGACAATTCCTCGAAAATTAAGTTTGAATTGTCTTTTTTATAGTTTCAATAATCATTTAGTATTTTGTAAGAATGCAAAATAGTAGTGACAAATTTGCGAAAATTCTTTTTCAATTTAGAGTAGATTTTGGTAAGAAAAAAAAAATTTTTTCAAAGTCCTGAGTAACAATTATGAAAGTTGTTTGCTAAATTTGACAATTGACGTTGACAAACAAAATATTTGAGAGGAAAAACTTTGCATCAGACCTAAAATTATGCAGACATTTAAAATTTACAATTCTCAAGAAACATCTTTTCATTGATGAGGTAAGTAAAATGATTTTCAAATTTGATTGTTTGAAATTTCAGATTTTTCGAATACAGTTCTGAAGTGCTTAATTTCTGTGACTTTTTTTTCCCTGCCTCCGTCCGAGTGTTTATCTGAAAATGAAAATTTCACTGCGAACGTTGATTTTTCTACCCGACGCGTCACGAAGCGTAACGTTGTATTTACATAAAAGACACCGCCTTCATCATTGCCCCTTCGGAGACGTCGGAATTTTTAAATCAAATTCTTCTGTGGACGAATGCAAAGCGAAGGCGAAAGGTGAATTCTATCAATCATTTCCTAAAGTAACGAGCTCCTGGGCTGGCTTCTTCATCCCAACTGACATCTCTGCCAAAATCACCGTTGACAGTTGTAACTAATCAAAAACAATTTCAATTTTTTAAATCATCCAATCATTCGATTGTTTATCATTTGAATTTATGAATCAACCATTACCACGATTATTTTTTCTCACGGTAAGAAAAAAAATTGAACTCGCAAATTCATTTCACGTGTCTGTTCAAAATCCAAATAAAATTGAACGTCAGCAACAGAAGCCCATCTGGAGATTTAAGCGTTCCAATTTTGTTGAGTAGGAAATAGGATTTTCGGGCTTCAATCAACTTAAGAGTTCTACTTTTTAAATTTGAATAGAATGGCAAATACAAAACACGTTGCTTTCAACCCGGGACACATTTCAGACGACCAATCTCTGTGAATTCTTATTTCGTACTAAAATTATTTACTAAACAAAAAAATAAATAATAATAATATATTCACTGGTTGGCGAATAAAAATTAGATTCCTCTCTCGTGTAGTATAATTATGTTAAGTATATATAGGACGGGACGCGAGGGGGAAGGAAAGGCGGAGTTGAGTTATCGGGAATTGCGAATTCGAGAGAACTGATAGAAATGGAGGCTAAGGTGTAGGAAAGATGGGGGTCCCATCAGACGCGGGGGGTTGAGTCCTGTAATAGAAGGGAACAACGAGAACATAAATCTCCGAAGCTTTCTTATCAGGTTGGCTCCACCGGGAAATGGCGCAGTCGGTTCTTCGATTCTTTTTCAAATGAAGAAGTTGATCCTGACTTCGATACGTGTTGTACGCTACGAGAGGAAAAAAAATCATTATTTTCGTCCTCTGATTATTTGTTTGTTTCGGCTCCAATTATATTCATCTTGGGGGAAAAAGTGCGAGATGAGATTGAGATTAAACGTCCAAGTTTGGGATGGCAAAAATATCGTCAGATATAACGAATGCGTCAAAAACGAAGCCACGTACTGTTTCGAGGTCGTTTGGTTGTTATCTCGCACTTGGAAGGTTATCGAGTAGGAGAAAATCCTCTCGAGTTAGGAGAGATGGAGTAGCTTTTGCACATCGGAGAGAGGAGCAGATAAGGTGGCGAAAATTAAAGGAGGCGAGCCAGGTCGCTCGACCTCGCGAGTATTATCTTGTCAGCGCGGATAACGACACCTTGATGGCGCTCTATAACCCTCATCAATTATAAATCCCGAGCCCATCTTGGCGCCCTCTTTGCGCTATCACAATCACGAAAATCGCCGATCTCACCGAGTTTCAATCGTAACTCAAGTTGTCTCATTATAACCATTAACGTCAATTCACGTTCGTGCACATACTCGAAACATAATTACGAGCATTTGTATCAACGGATATGAAAAACTTTAACTTTTGTCAACTTCACACTGAAAAATATTTACGTTGATAGAACTATATTTGTTTCGTTCTGGAGTTTATATATGTTATTGTAACTGGAAATCTAGTAGTAACTACGAAAATTTAAATTATCATGAAAATCAGCCTTTAACGTGGTATAAACTATTTGCTCGTATTTTTTCATTTCACATAACGTGCTCAATGAATTCTTGAATTGATTGTTTATATTATGGGCGAATTAAAATTTGTTGCAATCAAATGCAATTGTGTAAACTGAGTTGAACATTTTTACCCCGCCTGACTCTATATATTCCATTTGACTATATTCTCTAGGTCGTTTTTTTTGATCGACTCAAAATTTTCAGTCAAATTAACAAAAAATAGATGTAATAATAAATTGGATCCCAATTTTCGAAAAATCTTGTAAAAATTTCTTACTGATTTGATATATTGACACTAAACGATATAATTAAAGTCAGTGTGCAAGTATAACTATATATTTCCTTGAATCAAACTAGACGCAATTCAGAATATTATTTATCTGTTAATTTTGAAAATAATTCTACAGCTACAATGTTTGTTAACAAAATAAATAAGAAAAATCTTATAGGTTATGCGTCAACTGATGAGGTTTAATATTTCAAGTATAATTTTTCAGTTGAAATTCTAATTCATATAAAACAAAATATATAAATATATTTTACGTTTTTGATTTTTACCAAATCTATTTTAAAAAATGCTGATTTTGATATAATTTTGTTCCATATTTGGTTATTTATTTTAATTAAAAGTATTAAACTAATTATTTATTTTTTGTGAAAAAACTTTGAAAAGTCGATCAACTGAAATTTAAAAAGAAAAAGGAATTTGATGATTACAAGAATCCGAAGATATATTTATATAATTTGAAAAAATAAATTTTATTTCACATTAATGATCCGAGCCAATTAGAAAACTTTGTGTCGCAAGTCGAGTGGCTTTGTAACCAATCGGTTGTTGAATTCGATATGCATCAAATAATAACAAATAAAGTTTCATCGGATGGTGCAACGACTTGGACTAATATTTGTCTACGAATCCATAACCCGGCGCAGGATAATTGCTTAAGTCAAGCCGTTTGTCGTTTTTATCCTGATTACCGTAGATTGAAAAGTTGCGTTTTATATGCGCTTTGGCATCGCTTGCTCTTTCATCGATTACTTACTCTGACTGTTGTGGTCTGGTACAAAAGATGTTTTTTTTCTGTCACAAAAAGTATCCGCCATCGCGACTCAAATTAATTTTTCTATCTGGATATACATGTCTTATTATTAATTTTCTTGATTTATTTTCAATATCATTGGTTTTCCATTTTTTTTTTTTTGTCAAGTTCTTGAATCAGCAATTTTTAGATAACTAGCGATTATTTTCAGCTTGAACGAGGTGCATGTAGGATGCAAATTTTGATATGAAATTAATGCGATTATGTTAATTCAAATTTAGTTACGGTGTGAGGAACCCTTTATGGACCCCGCAAGACATGTAATTATAATGTAAGAGTGTGTATCGTGTTGCATCCTACAGGGGCGTCGATGTTTATTAAAAGTACATTATGTACTCTTAAAGTTCTTGCAAACGCCGGTAGTTATTATCGAACGTTATGTATCATTAATAAATTTGATAACCTCAATTTGTAATAATTTAAAAAAAATTTAAATCAGTTTTAAAAAAGTGTCGAAAAATTATTAATTGAATTTAATTACAGGGGAGAAAAGCAATAAATCAAAATTGATAAACGAGAGGTATTATTTTGAAAAAATATTATTTACGGAAAAATTTGGAAAGAATGGAAAATAATGTGGTATGAAAAATTTGCAGATTTGCGTTCGCGCGAATCTAACGAAACGAACCCTCGTGGCTGCGTTCAGATAAAAAAGTTACCCTCTGGAAAAAGAATTCTACCCCATCGATGCGCCAGGATCAGGGGGCAAACTACGTTATCGACTAGAAGAAATTTGGGTTGTATTTTTTGCCACTAGATAGAGATGTTGTCTAGTCGATACTGTCGATCAACTGATACAAAATTGGTATAATTTATTTTTGCAAATTTTTTCGAAACGAAAACTCTCACCATCTCGACAATCATTCTATTCAAAAATAATGAAAAATTAAAAAGTTGAATACAATTTCAAAAAAAGTTATCAGTTAAAAATTATTAATTTGAATAATTTATCAAAATTTGATCTTACATTTTTGGAATAAATGGAAAAAAATTATAATTTAAAATTGTGATGTTGTTTTTTTTTAATTTGATTTATATTTGGCCGGTGTTTTTGTCGTTATTACATATTGTAAATTAAATTCAATATAATTTAAATTCATCATCTTATGTTTTGCTCAAATGAAATTACACCCATGTTGGTAACGTTGTTATACTTGTTGATTTGGCAGGATAATTTATGTAGCTCATAAACCGATCGAAAAGCAAGATTCCTCGTTCTCTAATGCACTTTTGATCGATAATGTACGGATCGTGCGTTATCTCGTCCGTCAATCGTTCGGCAAAATATGATACCCATATGCTAATAACTTACGCATGGCTTGTCATAAAAAAAAGAAACAAAAATGAAAAGGCCTGGGTCTCGGGCTCGGTTAACCACATCGTGTTGCTCATCGTATTATCTTCACAATGCCGAATAATGAGACACCGCTCGGCGTACACATATACCTGGTATTTATAGGCGCAGGAGTTATTACAACTCATCGATTTTTTTCTCTCTCGCACAATATCATAAATCTCAAACGTTCTAACCGATTTTTTGATTTTTAAACAATTTTTAATCAAGTATAAACTCATTCAATTAACACAAAAATTTTGTTTCAACTGTGACTTATGCAAATCATATATGGTTAATTATATATAATTGGTCAATTGTTATTTGTTCCATTTAATACTTTCAAATGCATGAGATATCATATATTCGTATATGATATACATATTATACATGATACATAATTTTTTCGAATAAAATAATAAATTTTGAATTTTTACTGGGGTGAAAATTGCAGATCTGGAAGGTGATATATCTGAAATTGTGAGTACCACAGATAAAACGGGATCTGGGCACCGCACTTATGAAAACGTCCGATCGGATCAGTCGATGGCTCGTTTAACAGAATTTTTAAGTCCAAAAGTAAACCGCGGATAAATACTACCTGCGGCTTTTATTTCAAAAATAACCGACCAGCCCGAGGCTATTTGAACGAAAAATGTTTGATTGCATAATAAAAAAATAACATATTGAATGAACAAATTGGAAAATTAAATGAAAAATCGCGTATCAATAAATTTCACTTATGGAAAAATGTTCAAAGAATCAGCGGACACAAATCGTATTTCAATTTTTTCCGCCCGGGGCTATTTGGATAAAATGTTTGACTCGCTAATAAAAAATATGAATAACAAACAAATTGAAAAATTAAATGAAAAATAAAATGATAGTTATTCCACTTATGAAAGCAATAAAAAACAAACAAAAAAAAAATAAAATAAAAATACTTGAAGAGTCAGCGGACATAAATACGTATTCCAATTTCCAACTTGCAAAAAATCTTATCAGACGCGATGGCGATCAAATTGGGCGACATTTTTGCCTGCAAAAGATATATATTTCAGAGCGACGGCACTGAGAAATAGTGATACATTATAATAGGACAGGATCGGTGTCGCGATAAGGGCAAGTTGGGTCGCATGAAATTGGCATCCGAGTGGGTCTATCTCGCGCCGAGCGATAATACGTATGGATTCGGCGTCTTAGAGGTCTGTCCTGTGAAAGGTCCTCCGGATCGGTTTTCCACTTGCTCTGCGCGAGCGTGGTTTCCGCGTGAGAAATAAATCTTGGCAGCCGAGCTCTACATCACTGCTTGGCAAGCAATTTGGGCCCCGTCGATAACTCATACGTGCATCGATAGCAAGCCGAGCATACATGCGTAATATATTACAGATGTGATTGTGAATTTGTGCACACACTTTTCGATGCCTTTTTGTAAGTGTCACTGTAGTTCCACCTATCACCTCTCGAAGACAATTTTTCAGCCAAAAAATTCATAAAACATTCAAATATCGCTTATAATGCAAGATTGCAAATATCCAAAAGTTGTAATAGTTTTGTAATTCTGTCGAAGAATTGCAGTTTTATATTCTGCTGTAAAATAATCAAATTAGTTGAATTCTGAAAAATTAAATGAAACTAAAATTTTCACAAATTTTGAAACTCATCAAATTTTCTCAAAATTATTTTGATGAATTTTTTTTTTTAATTAGCAGAATTTTAAATAATTATACCAAAAATCGAATAATGTTAAACTTCTAAATCTTTTGCTGAAAATTACCAAAATTTGCAAAATCTGTAGAAAATTATATCAAAATATCATATTCTGATCAAAAATACTCAAATTTTTCGAATTCCAAAAAATTAGGCAATGCATGAAACTTTGTTCAATTTCGTTAACAAATTTTAACGTACCATATTCTTTAAAAAAAAAGTTTCAGGATCTATCAAATTTATCTAAAATATTATTTTTACACAGAACACTTGAATTAGCAGAATCGAAAAAATTATTATAAAAATAAATCGAACAACTTAAAAATTCGATAAAAAAAATCCTAAGATAACAAAACTTTGCTAAAAATGATCGAAATTTGCAAAATCTGTAAATTCTTTTTTCAAAATATCATATCCTACAAAAGAATATTCATATCAGTTAGATTTAAAAATTTCGTTTCGTAAATATAAATAATATTTATATAATTATGCAAATTTCTATTTAGAATTTTTTTTTCTTCAAATTTTATTCTACCTAATATATTAGTCGTTGATATCTGATTTATTTTTTTTATTTTTTTGAGGGTATATGAAATGTCGAGCATGATCAATTTGTGGATATATTTTAAAAAGGAAAATCGGCAAACTTTCAATTATTTCGTAAGAAAGATTAAGCCGGAGCGAGCAAGTTTAATCGTAAAGAAGGATCCAGTTGACAAGAAATCCGTATTTGAGAGCCGCACGAATATGTACCCTCACGTTGACGTCGAGATTTGCGTGCAACACAAACGTGAGAGCGAGAGCACTTATCCTTTTTCGTACGTAGGTTAACCGTACGTCTTTGCATATAATTAGGAACGTATTGAACCGACCCCGTCGGACTTCTTTTGAATTTGAGACGGCAAGACGCATTCGGAAGGACAGGCAAAATGTCAGCACCGAAAGAGGTCGAGCGCTTTTCTCCCGTCTCGCGAAGGGTTCCTTTTCCAAGCTCCTTTTGCTCAGCTTGCACAGGTACATGCGTGTCATTGATGTGCTTTAACGAGGCCGTATGCATATTATGTCACAAAAGGGCCAGATGCTCGCTTTTATTTCCTACAATTTACGACATCGAAGATGGTCTAACAGGAAGCAGGAAGTTTAGGCAAAGGGGTTAGCACTCTTCTCATTCACTTTTTTTAGGCATATCAATTACATCTACATTTCGCTTTACGTAACTGACGGCTCTCAAGATTAACGAAGTTTCGCTCCCAATCAAAAATTTAAATTAAAAAAAGCATCAATATAAATTAAGAAAAAACAAAAAAGCAACTAAAAAACATTAACAAAAAACAAAATTGAAAAGTTTTTATTAGAAATTTGTTCGACCAAATTTTTTGTTGCTTTTCTATCAAGTTCTTATTTTTTAGTTGTAAAACAAAAAATATAAAAACATTGAAAAATTAAAAAATTAAAAGTTATTAAAAATTATAGTTCAGAAGTTTGACGAATAATTTTTTTTTAATTCTTTAATTTTTTGTTGATTTTTTTGTTACGCTATGAGAATAGAAGAAAATTGGCTTCATAATTTTTAAACAAGGTCCATCATAGGGCGAGTGCAGGTATAGATTTGCATTGTACCTTTGGGTTCACCTTGACAGGGTTCGATGATAAATTGTTGCATATTGAAAATTGCGATGCTAACGAGAGGGTTGAAAATTTGAATATCCCTTCTTGTGACTTTTTATTCTCACGCGATACACTTTTTTTTTCTCTCCTATCCCTTGCATTTGACACCACATCTCTCGGCGCTCTTTCTCATCTGACGTCGATTTCCTTCGCTTACCTGGGGCCAAGATCGTACAATGACGAATGTAAATTTGATTTATCGAGCGATCGAACAATTCGTTCACATGGATATGCATACGTTTGCAAATGCGGTTTCGTAATACATATTTTCATGACCATTTTATTCCATGCAACATCAAATTGCATAAGTTCATATCTGTGATCATATATCGAGTCATAACTCACATATATGGCTGCATATATACATACACAAATTTTGTAGACTCAAAATTTATACAAAAAAATGAAATATGATATAACTTGGACATTTCAATATATGTTTATGTATGATCATATCGATTATATATGATCATAGATAGGTTCATATCTGTGATCATATATTTAATCATAATTCACATATAAAATACATATATAAGAATATACACCAATAAAATTTTTAGATTTAAAATTTATATAAAAAAATGAAATACAATAACTTGAAATTTATATTTATGTTTATATATGATCATATCGGTCATATATACATAGTCATAGATAAGTTCATATCTGTGATCATATATGAAATCATAATTCACCTATATGGCTGAATATATAAATTATATTATAGATAAAAAATTTATACAAAAAAAATAAACTTGAAATTTTCATAAATGTTTTTATATGATTATATATATGGATGATACAATATAGTTTGTTTGTTTTTCAGATAGGAAGTTTAATTTTCGATTAAAAGACCGAATAAAATGTATACACAAAATAAACTATGAACATTTTTGTCTGGACTTTAATATTCGTTATTTTCGGGTCGAATTCGGCTCGGCTATTTTTCTTGAATTATGTTCTCTCGCATACAATTTGCAGACGGCGGTGAATTATGTTGGCAAATTTTTCGTTCGATTCTCGGTCGGGAATTATGGAAACGGGAGAGTGGTTGAAATTTGTTTTCTTGCACGCAACTCTCGGCACAGGAGTGGCGCGGGAGCTTTTGACTCTCGCGTTCTTAAATACCTATAAACAATTCGTTGTTGAAAACTAGGCACGGTACAAGGGAAGAGGTGCGTGACGCATGATGGCTGCCGTGAGGCCACTACCCCACAGCACAAAAATAATGAGCTCCTTTTGCCCCACTTCGGCCGTTTAGAAGCGGTCGTCACCCCACGCGAAACGATTTGCATATGATCAGCCGGCTGCATGCTTCGTTTTGTTATGTTTTTTTTTCCATTCTTTATTCAAAAGACACGCGCTGAATCAGACCATTTTTCCTTCCCGTTTTGTTCTCTATACTTTGCATATTCAATTGTTTGTTAGTTTGCCGTTTGTTGCAACTCGGATGATCCTCAACTTATTCGAACAAAAAAAAAGTTTTGCAGTCAAAAAGTGAACCTTGTCAAAACAGAAGGTTGTACTATTTTTCGTAATAATTTATAGAAGAATGAAAATTCGGAAAAATGAACGATTTGAAAATGTTTGGTATACCGAGTGATTCAGAGGAGTTTTTATATTTTTTTTCTTTGCTCGGTGTATATACTTACTTCAGCTATCTAGACTAGTCTCATTATTTTGCATTTTTATTGCCACACTGCCATGATTTTATATGCCCCGGGAAATAAAAATCGTAAAACTATTTTATGCGTGATGATGGAAATTCAAAAACCCATAACTTAATTTTAATTCATACTCAACGTGTCGCTCAAATCATAAAACTGTTTTACTTTCCGAATTTCATATTTGTAAGACACCCTGTCTGATAGTCGTAAGTTCTTTTTTCTCAGTTTATTACAAAAATGTGTCGCTATGAATATTGAGCATGATTATATATTTCAACCGAGAATTTTGTTGTTAACAAACAAATGATAAATGAAAGAAACACAAATGAAAATCAAAATTTCATCAAATATTACAACAGTAAATATCTCAACCTAATATTAAATATTTTAACATTAATAATTTTGAAACAAATTCTCTTCACAGAGTAAAAAATTAAAATCATGAAAAATATATTCGTTCACAACTTTCTTTGACATTAACTAACATTGTGGAATATTAAAATTTTTTGTAAAAAGTCGACATTTTACATGGTTGCAAATTTCAAAAACCATTGCACTCATCACCTTTGTTGTTATTTTTGCACAATCACTGTTCTTAGAGTTGAGTTATGGAAAAAAAACTTGTGAGATGTACGAGAGTTATTGAAGAGCTTTGGTCTATGGTGGCGTAGTCCGGTAGCCATGTTGGCGCTTGCGTATACTCCAACGTCGAATATCTTCGACGAATCCCAATATTGGGAACGATGCGAAATAAAAAAGCGACGGCTTTGTGTTGCAATATTTTATTAAACAACCAGAAATTTCAACATGACAAACAAAATTTCCACTTTCCAAACATCATTATTATTTTTCAAGTTTCATAATCTATTCAATACCTTTCAAATTTACACAAAAAAAATAAAAAATAAAAAAATTAAATAATCATAAAATTTTTTGTTTAAAAATCAAATTTCGGATCACCAAAAATTGATTAAAAAAATTTACCTAAAAATTAAACAATAATAAAATTACTAATAGAATTAATATAACAAATTGAAACAAATGTGAAAAAAATGAATGCACCAAAATCTTGACTTCGAATTTGAAAAAAGTTATTGAGTTTGCAAGCCAGCTGACACTCGGGATAATTCATGGTCTAATTTCTCGTAGCATGATATAACAAGGGCGTAATTCGCGACGCGTATAAAAGTTGCCATTTCATATATCCGTGTGTGACACAATCATTTTCTAGTCTTTGTTTCGTACGTCACGTTTGTCGTCGCTGTACGAGAGGAAGACGCGCATGCACGCGTGTCGAAGATGGGATACGTCGCTGCTGTTCCGAATGTGTGTACGTACACACAGATGACGGCACGCCGACGCGGGCGTCGCGACGTTCGACTGTACAGTTTCCGTCGGTGCTTCTTCGAGGTGGCAGGCTTCAGTTCCTCCTTCAGCTTCGTCCAGGAACGACAAGTCAACGTCAACGTTCTTCAATCCAACATTCTTCTATCAACTTTTTAACCCCGACAAAATTCTTCTAACTTTACATCTTTCTCATCAAAAAATTCAAATTCAAAAAATCAAAAAAAAAAAAAAAACTTCTAAACCAAATTACAAATTAAAGATTTAACAATAAAAAAGTAAAAAAAGAGTAAAGTTACCAATAGTAAATTTTCCGAACTGTACTTTTTTTT
>JAAMPD010002794.1:0-12975 GCA_025266255.1 Trissolcus basalis
TAAAATTTAAAATTAACTTTCATTTGTTGCATTAAAATTTTATAGAGCAAGAATAAAATACACATTTTAAATTTTGAAAGCATGTGAAATGTTTTTCATGAAAAGAAAACTTTTGATGTACTTTGCATCGACATCTCTCGTAGTAAGACGTCTGACTTCTGACGATGCCTTATTTTTATCCGAGAAGCTCGACTCGGCGTTGGTCTGTAGTGTACAGGCGTGCCGTAAACCGAGATGTTTTGAATCCGTATGTCACGTACGGGCGTGTGCCTTGCGATGCATGACCATCGTTATTCATTACCATGCGCGACACGTTTCTTTGAGGAAATAAATGCAGCGGGATGTGTGTGTGTGTGTGTGTGTGTGATATTTAATGAACGATTTCGTTCGTTTCGTTCACTGCACAACTTAGACGAAGTGACTCACCACCACTGGATCCAATAGCTCCACTCATTTTCATGAGCCTTTACCGAGAACAATATCATAACTAAATTTGGACCACATATTGAATTGCTCGCGATTTAGTTTCATTAAATACAATCAGTCCCAAAATGTAGCACATCCAAGGGGCAATATTCAGCAACCGAAATTCAATTCGTTCCAATTTAGCCGATCAAATTATGTTTTCCCAACTAGTGAGGGAGTAGGGAAAAGTTCATTCCTACATTCTTCAAGTTGCCATGGGAACCTCGAGGAATGACTTTTCTCACTTTCACGTGTTAGAAAAAAAATATCGCATTCTGCTCGTTGGCCGCGCTCAGAAATAAATCCAACTGTGCTAACTGGAAAGTTTGGCAGTTTAAGTTGAACTTGGTATGCGCACTGCCACGCTAAGAAAATTTAGGTAACGGCAGCATAACTGTTTAGTTGAAACAAGAGAATTTAAAAATACCTCCTCTTTGCCACCATCCATAAGGCTGACTAACAGGTACACTCAACTTTGAAAAAAAAAAAAAACTTGCAATGTTTGCTAACTTTGTTTGTCGCTTGGAAATCGCAATCTTTGAAATTTTCATCCTCCCGTTGAAAATTGACAGCTTTGAATCGACTCAAGAAAAAAAAACATTTGAAAACCTAAAGACCTAAATTCAAAAGAAAAGAACGTCAGTCAGGAAGCTCATTAGATAAGAAAAGTCTGTACTGGTTTGTTAAAAGCAATTAGTTTCTGGGTACAATGAAAAGTTCATTATACTATACGTCTTCTCAAATCCGGTTAATTGCCAGTTGAAAAAAGAACACATTTACTCATTCCGTTTGATCGTGCCATCTGCTCCGACGAATTATTTGCATAAGAAACGTTGCTCGCAGACTCCTTGGCTCATTGCGATTCAGATATTCCGTCGAATAATTTATATACTCGATCGCGAGTTTTTGTATACCCGATCGGGTGGATTGCATTACGGGATTTAGATGACTCGAAATTTGACGCGGAACACCAATTTACCAGCTATCTAAGAATACCAAAGGAGTCTCTTCCACGATGGCGAAAAAAAAAATTTTGCCTTCGCATAAAACTCATAAAGAGCACGGTTTAATGTTCAAAGGGGAATGTAAAAAAGTTGTAAATGAAACGCCGGCAGACGTTACAATTCTGTGTCGTTTTGCGTCCGTCGTATCGGCCAATCGTATCGGCTCGCTCGAGCTTTAACTAAGAAGATTACGCGCGGACGATGAAGTTCGCTGCGACATGTATACGAGTTCACGCAAACCGCTTCCTTCGCTCTGGCGAAACTTTTTGCAAACGTCGACGATTTCCGCGCTGATTCGATACCGAATTCAATCCTCGAAACATTTTGTAGACTTTGGATTGACTTTCCAAATACTTGGCTTCTATTGATAAACTGATCGGATCAATGTAAATTCTCTTACTTTTTCGCTACTCTGCCAACTCCCTTTTTGTAAAATTTGTCCTAAATGATCTAAATAAAAGTTTAGAAACATTTTCAAAAGTCTAAATGTTACGAAGTCTCCTTCGGAAATGAAAAAAAGAAAAATTTTAAGATTAATCATCACATCAAGTTGTAATATGAGACCATGTCAACTGTGATAAAAAATGAATACCCACGCTGTCTTCTGACAACACATTAGTTATCAAATCATATAACTTCCATTGCTGACTTGTGTTAACTATCAGATGGCGTGTATCTCGAAATGAAATCAGAAACAGTTCAAACTACTTCGGTATCATAAACCTTAATCGGTGATTAATCACAAAAAGATCAAATACTGTCCAAATTTAAACTCGCGACTAAATTCTTATTTCACTGTTTTTCATCTTACGTAAAAAAGGTTAATTTCATTCATTTTTATTTACAGTAAGTACATAAAAGAAAAATGGTATATCTTCGTTATTTTACTGGTATGTTAAAGAAACGTTTGATGAGAGACAAATTTGTCAAAACTTGGAAATGTAGAGAACAGAAGTCAACTGTTATAAATTAGACGCAAATAAGAATAAGAAATGACATAAAAAAGCGTGCAAATCGAAAGAAGAAAAATGCACAAATAAAAACTCGTAAACATTGCGAGAGGAACTGCGCGACTCCCGGGGAATTCAGACGCAGACGGAGTTGCAGCAAACAATCGAATTTTTCAATCAATCTGAAAACATCGGGACTATACATTTATAACTTAATTTATGTTTCATTTGGTACATTGTAAATGCTATTTCGACAAATTGAATAAAACTTACTCGTTGCATCAACAGAACGAAAACATGTTTCCAGTTGAAACACGTTCTTTTTTTTTTCATATCAAAAAAAGAACATCGCAAGTTCGATTCCAAAAGTCAGACAAGATTCAAGTTTACATAAGAATTTTTACACAACTTTCCTTCTTTTTTTTATCCATTTTACCCTCGGTGTGAAATTTTATTGCATTATTCATATCCGACCTAAGGTTCGATATTACGCCGGAATACTGACACTCAATCGGGAATTAATTAAATCGCCGAATCGCTAATTAACTTATTCGCAATCGTAACAAAGACAATAAAGTGACGGGCCCTCTTGAGCTTCGATGATTACAACAAGCTTTTCGAGTCTAGTGCCCTTACCTTGCAAGGGCTCTAGCCCGAGCACCAGTGCAAGATCCTTCCTCTACTAGAAATCCTGAAGGAATTTTTTTCCTGTTTACCTTTTAGTAGCTAATTGAATTAAAAATAAAATCACCACCAATAGAAAAAGTAAACAAACAAAAATAAAAGCACGAAATGGAAACAAATGAATGGGAGGAAAAAAGCAAAAA
This sequence comes from Trissolcus basalis, assembly GCA_025266255.1. NCBI lineage: Eukaryota > Metazoa > Arthropoda > Insecta > Hymenoptera > Scelionidae > Trissolcus > Trissolcus basalis. The sequence continues at coordinate 3,247 of JAAMPD010002794.1, forward strand.
TGCAGAATCAAGAAATTAAAGCAACGAATAATTTTTGTCACCGTTGCCAAATATTTGTCATGTCTCGTATTGCGTTGGTGCAATCGAAATGATATTCATCAGCGATGTTTTCGCGCGCGACAAACAAATGTTGACACGTCCGCGACGAATGAATTTTTACGACGAAACAAACTTACCGGTTACGTGGCAGCGCAATATCGTCGAAATGTTTTCACGTTCGTCGCGATGTTCGTCCCTTTTTTTGTCCCTCCCCCTTCCCCTGCTCTGTTGTTCCCATCGCAATTATTTTAATCTTGACGATTTTTTTCTCCCGGCGTTACTACATGCAATGAATATCAAGTTGACGATTCGGTTCTCGGGAAGATTATATATTTTTCGCGAGTACACTTTTAAGGTTGCGAGATTCGTTTGGTAAATTGAGTTTGGTGTCTTGTACTTTTATAACCATCAAAGTTTTTAATAGATGCAAAAAAAAAGAATGAGTTTGAAAGGGGGGGGGGTGAAAAATGGGACAGGAGAGTTGCAGCGAGCGGAGAAACAATGAGGAGTCTCCTGTGATGCAGGTGGCAAGATTTAAAAGAGATTCTCAAAGAAAGGTGGATTGCAAAGCCAAACGCTTAATCCCGGCTGAGTTGAAACAGTATTGACCGGGCTTGCTGGAAACCTTGGGAGCGGCGAGTTGTTGCCAAAGGAAAGCTCCGGTCGAGCTTAAAGGGAACGAACCGAGATACATGATATAAAATAATCATATTATATCTGGCTCAGAATTCATGCTCTATTTTTGTTCGTCTCATAAACAACTTTTCTTGTTTTACAGTGTTCTAAGGAGATACCCTTTTTTTTCATCCGGATCGAATTCCAGTAGTCGCTGCCATTTGATCAATTTTTTTACGATCGTTCTAACGATTTTTTACGATCTTTTTAATATATTATATATTTTGAAAGAGCAAACGAGATGTTTCTCCAAAACAAACATATAATTGGCCATAAAAATTTTTATAAATAGAAAAATGAGAAGTTGGTTTCAAAAAAGCTTGAAACTTATTTTTCCAGAAATTAAATGATGAAGGAAAGTTGAGAATAAAAAAATGCAGAAAAAGGAAATAACTCTCCATAACGAGTTACAAGCGGATGAAATTTTTCATTGAAAGCATGTACGAGCAGAAAATCATTCATTACTTCTTTTGAAAACGCAAAGCCGAAGAAGTTGCTTCTTACAAACAGCCGAAAACTTGAGCATTTAAACGACAGTTCATGCGCCAGTTCGGATTATGGTCAAACTAGTACGAACTACTTCGAAACGTTTCTAATTGCTTCTTGAGTTTTGAGATGGACAAAGAACTAATTTTTAAACAGCTGCTCAAACTGTATCTCTTTTTCATTACCATATACTAACCCAGTTCCACCTCTCGCACTGATGCGACGAGTATTTCCACAAGGATTATAGTTACCTACGTCTTTCCCGGGGATCAGATCACCGGTGCATTAACGGCAACGCGCTGGCGGTCTAATTTATGCACGGGTATAAAATGTTTTGTACTGTGTCATAAAAAAAAGCTTGTCTTGTTTTATAAGCGCGAGTTGCGAAGCTGATAAAGTTACAAAGTTTGCCGGACGAAACGACTTTGGCGGAGACTTTTTATTCGTCCGGATGAAACAACTACAGGAACAATTATGATAATAGTTATACTGGCAATCAAGTAAATATTGCTAGAAACCGACATTTTCTGCGAGATTAACTTGCGCGATAAAGTTGAAACAGTAAAAATAAAAATCATAACAGTCCCCAGTGAAGAAATTGAAAAAAATATGTGCAGCAACAGTGAAATAAAAATAGTAGGTTGAATTAAATGAAGCAAAGCTTCATTAATTTTATATTGACGCTGGATAATCACATTAAATTCATTTTTTAATTTGGCTCGTTAACGTAGATTATTAAAGTTTGAGAATTTGTTGAACAAATATTTTGTTTTTTTGATAAAAAACTTGAACAAATGTTGAAAGTTTGAAATATTTTGAAAAGATAATGATGAAAAATGAAAAAAAAGTTGTCATCACCAAGAATCGAACTCATGACCTACAAAATGTGGCGCGAGTTACTTGATCCACTAGGCTGCAGCGATACAAAATAATGAACCGAAAAATATTTATAGTTACGACTTTTTTTCATTCAAAACAAAAAAATAGAACTGAATCTGATATATTTTCTAGATCAAACAGATTTTTCCCTGCAGAATACAACTTTTTCACACACTTGAAATATAGATAAATACATGCAATATTCGTCAACATTTTCATCCAAGAGTGTAAAACAAGCAAGAAAATTTTTCACCGAAGCAAAGTGCGACTGAAATCATGCCACGTCATTTCCCATCTACTTTTTTATTCATTCAAAGGCTCATGTTAAAATCAGATGGATAGGAGTGCTTTTTCAAGCAAACGATGGGCAACCATCAGCGACAAGGTCGTTCAGGGAAAAATCTATATACATGTGGCATTTCTCAATTATTCACTACAACGATTTATTACACCGATGAAATTTTTTTTCGAACGACGACGATACACGTGGGAATCAATTTTTCTTGAAAGCGAAATCTGATATTTGCTAAAAATGTCTTTATCAGTTTTAAATTAAAAAATGAAAATAAGAATCTGCGATTTTGCAACGGTTTAGTGGGTTGGCACTGGTTCAGCCTTTAATTTTATGATTCCATTTGATATATCTGGATTCATAGAAATGTGAAAAATAATTAACCCCGGTTTGTATAATTTATTCAATTATTCATAGCAAGCGTCTTGTTAAATGAACCCAAAATTTTGTGTCAGAAGAAAACAAAAGCAACTTATTTGCTTCTGGTACTCTACCTACTTTTGAGATGATAAATTTATTTGAATATTCACGGGAAGAAAAATGCCCCTGCATAATACACTGCGGAAACAAAAAAAGAACGCATAATTTTTTCTTATAAAATGTACGTAAAAATATGTTGGCTTTATTTCCTTGAGTATATATTTTCACTCTGCACAACTATTATCGAGTTTCTATAAATTTTTAGAAAAAATTGATAAAATTAACATTTGATTTTCGAAGGCAACAAAAATGTCAAAAAGGGGATATTTATGAAGTGAAGTAATATGCAAAGTATGATATTAATTTTTCTTTCATATTCATATACATGTATCAAAATACACAATAATTTATTGCGAAGATGTTGTATACACAATGAGAAAAAAATGTTCACGTCATGTAGCGTCTTTATTTTTTTTTTTTTTTTTTCGTGGCATTTTCGTATATATATTTTTTATTCATCTGACACAAATCTTACCATGAAATGTGTTTTTTAATATCAATAATTTACCAGATCTATTAAGAAGTCATATAAATACAGAGTACTTTTTTCATTGTGTTTAATTATTTAAACGCGTTAAAAATTTTTTTAATCAACTATCACCGAGATAAAAAAATTGTTTCATAAATTGACGAATCTTTTCAAACTTTTAAAATTGACATACATTTGTTTGTTTATTATTTATTCGAGCTTCTGTTTTCAATTTTTATTTTTATGAATATCCTGTTTTCAAAAAAANAAAAAAAAAAAAACAAACAAAAACAAAACAGATTGTAAATAAGCAAAACTCTAATGTTCCATAGTAAACTATGCGATATATAGTTTCGCCATAAATCAAACGGCAAAAAACGTGAACGTTGAAAAATTTGTGTTTATGTTTTGAATTTTGAAACTTTCGATACGTGCAATAAATGATAAACTCAACTTCGATAATAGAAAAACATGTGTTTGCTCGTTGACTTATGTACTTTGGTATTAATTACAGTTACAAATGTATAGACGGGTTATGAGCGCCGATCGATATGACTGTTTATTCATTCTCATCAGTCTTTCCGCGTTTGCGCGCAATTTTTGCTCCGCGATCGCCGAACTTGTTATTTTTCATCCATTTTTTTTACAACAAAAAGAAAAACATTTGTTTTCGCTAAAGATTGAAAAATGGCCAAATTGACGTAATTTTACTCGCATCTAAAACCGACAGCATAATAATAATAAAAAAAACAAAAACAAAGATCTGAATGTTTTAATATGATCGTTCGTGTCATTTCATCGCGCATCCTCGTTTGACATTTTTTCCATTAAAAAAATTGTTTGCAATATTTTCCGACTGCTAGTCAAACGTTTATTCCTCCGCACAATGCGACGCTAAAATAAACTGCGTTGGTGTGTGCGCTGGAACACGTTGGTATTTTTGCGCAGCACAATTCAATGGTTTTCAGTCGCTCCAGTTTTGGACAGCTTCGAAAATAAAGCTACTGAGCATGGGACGAGAGACACGAATGCGTGTAATTAACAAACGAAACGAGTCGGTGTTATCAAGCAGAATCAAACGAATATACTTTTTGCTCGGTGCACATTGCATGTCACAAGCTCGCAGGTTCAAAGGAAATAAAACGGAATAAGAAATGCCTGATGATCGTAAAGATTGATGTAATTGTAAGTCTTCGATGTAACAGCCTAGCGATGTAATTGTAAAGCAGAATGATTAAGAAGAGGTATAATATCGTGTGTTACTTTTTTTTTATGCCGCGCGTTTTAGAATCGTAAAGAAAATTCAATTTCTTTACGTGGATTTTTTCGAATTGATGTTGACATTATCTGAAGAGCATAAATTTCCAAGTTCATGAATGCATATCAAAATAAATGATTCTTCTTTGTGTATAAAAGAAATAGACAACGTTATAATTTTAACTTCAATGCAATTTTGTGTTCTGGTCCGTGAGACACAGATAAGAGGAGTTGAAGCGACACTGAATAACAAGATAGACGATAACTATATCAGTGTTTTCAGATTCTATTAACTTTGTATCAAAGTGCAAATACTTTGAAGCAATTATTCCTAAGCTCGGGATTCAAATTATTTCGACAAAGTTGCTTGCGGGTTTGTACAGACCCAATAAATGATTCTCAATTAAAATTTATCGATAATATTTTTGATCGAATATTTTTTGTTTCATCTTTTTTGTTTATTGTTTTTGTCATCTTTCTGTTCAACGCGTCACGAGTTTACACAAATTAACATATATGTATCAGGGATAAATTGCCTGTGAAATTACTGCGGCTGCAACCGCGAAATGAAAAGTTACTTAATCGGATTAAAATGTTTTCAAAAAAGTAACATCAATATCCATGCAATTTCAGAATAGACATAAAATATATATAATAAACAAAATGTTAAGAATGTTTGTATTAAGTTTTTGAATAAACTTTTTTTTAATGAAAAATTTTCCGAACCATGTAACGTGTTATTGATGATTACGTCTATAAAGGAATTCCAGTTCAACCATTTCGTTGTAAAATTAATTTTTAATTTTCTGTAATTTAAAAAATTTTATATGAACAGGCATGTAAATTTGTTTTGAATACAAATTATAATATCGAATAATTTTGATTTTGTTTTTATTTAACAAAACAAAGTAAATTATTAGTCAGTATAATTTTGTTATTTAATAACTTTTTAAATTTCGACTTGGATAAAAGTACACGTTTACTGAATCTTATCTGATTTTATTCATAATTCAGTTGTTTAAATTATCATTAATTCATAATTATGCCGCAAATAAATTATGGACTGGTTAATAATTGCAATATTAATTTGTAAATAAATTGAGTGTCTTTAGGTACAAGCGTTCCCATTTTATTGAATAATTTGTTGCAACAATTAATGTTAAATTATATTTGAAATTAAACCCTGCAGCGGTTTTCGTAAATGAATATAGTTAATAATATTATATTCAAAAAATGTTATCAAGTTTCAAAATTTTTTGTTGTAAAATCATCATTTTAACTCATGAAAACTTGTTTTTAATTGCAATTAAATTCGTGTTGAAACACCAGTAAACATATCCAAGGTGATTTTAAATATTACTTATTCTATTATGTTTTTTGTTCAATTTTCAGTGTCTCTAGGCACGATGCGTCCCTAGAGTAAAGCTCCTCTCCTATATACCCTGTGATTTCATGTCCAATCGGTGTAACACGGAAATTCCAACTTTTTGCAGCACGAATTTTATGTTTGACCAAACACCGACTAAACTACACAAAATTAGGTTGAAAAAAAAGAAACATTCAGCAAAACGTTTTATTAATTTTTCGAATAACACAAGATCCTTTTGAGGCAACAATTGAATTCAAATATTTTAGCGGGAATTTTGCGCGCCTGACCGAACGCTGACTATACCACTGGAAAAATGGACAAACATATTCGAGCAGTTGAAAAGGAGTTGCAAATTTAGCCACGGTTAGATGATAAAGAATTATCGTGCAAGTTGGCACGTCGGGTCAGATCGATGGAGCAATACGTTTAAAAAAGCAACGAGCTGTGAAACTGTTTAAAAACGACAGTTATCGACGACGTGTGAATAATGAATATACGCGAACAAGCAGACCTACAATGCGTCTACCAATTTGTACGTTCAAAATGAAGTATATTCTTGCGGCTGCCGTGTATCAACATTGTGTGCTCAAACGAACCGATTCATGATATTTGTGTTCACACGTCCATGCTCCACCGAAAATATTAATTAGCACAATTTAATGCTTTCAACGCTCGACCAAGCTTCGGGGATATTAGACGACCTTATGTTTCGTTATTGATACATCGAAACATTTAACGGTTTCAATTTGTTCGGTCTATTTTGTGATGTTACGTCGAATTTTAACAAACGATCGAATATCGAAAATTACATTGATAATTTGTAATTCAAACTGCTGGTTAATATTACTGCCAAATAATGGTTCGTTTGGTTCGATTTGACTCGTAATGATTTTCATAATAAACGACGTAAAGTATCAGATAGAAAAAAAAAAACTTTTTGTTTTCTATAACACGATGATATTTCATCAAAATTTTACGTCTGACCGAATTCAGGTTAAACTACTGATAAATGTCTCTGAACGGCAGAATGTTGTTTTTAATGAAAGAAAGAAATCCTTATTGTTAAAGTCAATTTTCCGTCCGACCAATCTCGGTCTAAACTACTGAAAAAATGCAACATCCGATCGGAAAGGTGATCAAGAAATTCATTTAAGAATAAATCTCTTCTTTTCACATCTCCTTTTTTTCTGTTCATATCAATTTTTGTCTAAATACAACACTTCATTGGATGAAGTCAATTCAGTTCTCAATTGAAAGACGCAATTAAGTCGATTGTACGACGGCGAATCAACCGAAAAGACGTTGAATCGAAAAATCGTGCACATTGAAGAGAAAGTTGAAGAGCCGGGTTTCTTGAGCTGATGGCAATTAGCACAACATAAAGTGAAAATCAAATGACCGGATGGAAATTTTTGAGCGCAACAAATCATTGATTCGGGGCTTCTTCGTCTTAATGGTATTTGCGCAGGAAATTGAGCCGTTAATCCGCCAACTATGAATATGATCGGGCGCTGCTGGCTGATCAAGTGAGACCGGAGGCCATTATGTTTTCGAGCGTTCCTCATCAGCGGCGGGAAGTCGTTTGGAAAAGCTCACAGGATGCACGGCTCGTTGCATCGGACACGCTACCCCTTGTCTCGTTATTAATGAAAGGCTGAAATTCCCTGATCCCGCTCAATTCGCTCGTGTAACGATTAAATTTAAGCTCAGACCTTTTTTTCAACATTAATATCAATTTTGCAACGACGCTTGACTAGATACTACGAATTGAACTAATAAACGACCGAAAACGCCTCTAATGAAATTTCATTAGCAATATTAATGTTTTTCCTCGTCATATTTGTACGAGAAAGTTGTGTTGATTTTTCGCAACTTTTGCCGGAGCTGTAACATTAATTATGTTTCCTTTCTTTGTTTCAGGTGAGCTTCTAATGGCCCTTCCTAGTATATTAATCATAATTCCAAGTACGTATTTTTTGCAAAAGTGTTGTTCCACTTTTGACCCCCTACCTCTGTGAACGAAATGTTGTTTCAGTACCAATTATGACATTTTGTAGGCCGTGAGTGACGAAATTTTTTGTGCGCCCCTTTTTTTTCGTGTCTACGCCTATTTGTTATACGCCACGCAGAAGTGAATTTCTATGAATTTATGGTTTGAAGATGAATAGAAGTGAGTGGCCGTCAGATAAACGATAATTCCGTTGAAATTTCATTTGTTCGGTTAGTGGATCTGACGGCACAAAAATGGCTGAGAGGAAATGTCAAGTTAATAAAACAAAAGTAAGAATGAATGGATCACGAACAAAACGTGGGAATCATGCAGTTACCCTTTAGCATGGCGCCGGAAAGGTGATCGCATTAGCAACTAGGTAATTATTGTTCGGCTTTCCTGTGAGTTAGAGTTGGATCCCTACGTTCTGGAGCTATAGTCACTATGGGTTACATTCAAGCCAAAATCCTAGGGCTAATTCTGTCCATGCTAATGAATTTAGATTGGCTGTAAACTTGTGGAAAATTTTACCAGCTCCATATTCATCATTAAAATCGAGTTATTTTGTCTGACGAATATAAACGTTCCCGTGTAATCAATGCAAACTTTGCGAAAAGTAGGGAGAATTTAATCATACGGATGTGAAGCGTTATAATTAATGTGACATGCTTCGCCAAATCGGCTGGCGTAATAGAGAGATCAGGTGAACACTTTTTATTTACATCTCATTTGACAATAAAATAACAATCAATAATCATTTCACAACCGTTATTATTTAGTTGTTATTTCAACGTTTTTAAGATAATAAAAATTGTACTATGTTGTGTAAGAACCTTTTTAATTAAGATTATCAGAATGTTATCAAAATAATTTGATATTTTTGACAATTTATTTGTTATTATTTATTGGTTTTTTGAACGTTTTCAAGATAATAAAAACTGTACTTGTCGTGAAAAGCATTTTTATTAAGAGATTGCAATAAAAATAATTTGATATTTTAAATAATATATTTATTATTACTCATCTGTTATTTCAAAATTTTCAAGATAATAAAAATTGTATGATGTTCTGTAAAATATGTTTATTAAGAGCATTAAGATGTAATTAAAATAATTTGATATTTTGAATAAGTAGAGAAAATTTCATGAAAATATAGTTGAGAATTTATCGTTAAATTTCGTCGAACCGAAAATACCAAGGCAACATTTTGTTTAATTTGGTCAACTGAGAACAAGATGTAAAGGGAGTTTCGTCAACGTATTGTGTTTCAACTAGTTTCCAATTTCAGCCGGTTTTTTTGATCATGGCCAATTTTGATCGACAGCTTTTATCGGACAGCTTGGACAGTTGAATTTTCTCGAGACCAATAAATTTTCCGAATAAGAATGGCTGTCAGTCGTTGACAGAATTGGAAAACTTGAAATAGAGTCGAATGCCACTTTATATGCGGCTGTACATTAGCTCGAATAAAATCCATGTAAATGCTTCCTGGCACGGAAATGCCGAACAAAATACTTTTCAACGATGATCTTTTTTTTTCAACACCGCTGGAAATAAAAATCACACGAAATTAATTTGGTTAATTTTGTTTGTTTCTTCGAATCGAGTTTGAGTGAAAATCGAATTGAATCAATGGTACAACAAACAATGAAACAAAGTTAGAAACAGAGAGATGTTTGCCGATGACGTTAACCCGAACCCGAGAGAAATCGATTGTAAAAATTTCATGGTCCTCAAAAACGAAACGTTTCAATATGAAAAACGTTTTTTTTTTCATGATTTGACTCAAATTT
>JAAMPD010002795.1:0-12958 GCA_025266255.1 Trissolcus basalis
GAGACAGATTTTCCATTCTTAGCTTATTGCAGGAGAAAAAAATTTAATGGGTGGATAAATATTTATTAATATGTAACAATAATCTCGGGAGTAATAACAATAATAATTATTATCATAATAGTAATGAAATTAATAATTATAGTAATATTATATTCTCGAATTTTCTCAATATGAAAGAAACCGAAAGTTTATTTTAATAAGATCTACAATTCCGCGACTTTTAATAATGAAAATAAAAAGAAATCTAAAGAATTCATGCTCTGAAGCCAAGTGCTCCGCTTGAAAAGGTTGGTACGATTGAAAAAACGCCAATTTATTTGAATGAACATTTTTCGGCAGGTTCTTGTTAACAATCAAGAACCTAATTTATTAGAGTACTTTTTGCGAATGAAGAAGAAATCCGAGTCAATAAGAGATTTGAAATAATTAGATTATTATTTTACGAATGCTCGTTTTTCTTTATTTCGATTTGTTTGAAAAATATTAGTTGAAAATATCTTAAGTTCGAATATTGGTCATGAATCAAAATGGATCGTTTCATTATTCTGCTCTGCTTTCGGCGAAAAATCTTCGCTATTTTGTGAAACTATTTTTTACGACTTGCGGTGAGTCATAAGGTTATTTCGTTTGGTGGCATGCTTTTTGTTGGCTGGCCACCTATAGGTTACTGGTGATACCTGTTTTCGTTACTTAGATATAGGATAACCAACACGAAAGTATGAGTCATCCAACGTGGAGCATAAAAATCGTACCAATAAATCATAGGTAATCAGAGTTCATCTACAGCTAATGTAATTATTTATGCATTATGCACTGGATGATATAGAAACTGCACCGAGCCTTGCTTTATTAATTATTTTTTTACAAAAATATAATTTATTCTTTTTATGTAACTTATTCTTTCAACATAATTTAATTTTACATCATATTAAACAATACTTAAACTTTACTTAGAACGATGAAAAAATGCATTTAAAATTTGCTGCAAACGAGATTGTAATACTCAAAAATCGATGGACAAATCAATTTCTCCGTTACTTTCAAAGATAGAATATTCTGGTTCGGATTGGCGAATTGGACATTTTTTGTCATCGTCCAAAGAACTTTCGGGCGATAGTAGTTCTTTATTTCCGCGTGATAAAATTACCGCCTCTTCTGTATCCGATTCGTTTTCTGATAGCAGGTTGGAGAATATTGAATCCTTGGTACCTTCAAAGAAATTCTCTTCTGGTCGGTTATTCTCGAGAACGTTGTCAAAATTCGAAAAACCTTCCTCCGCATCTTTGGCATCCGTTTGTAAATCACAATCGTCCTCGTCGTCTAGAAGATTCGAAAAAATACTCGTTGAATGATCTGTTTCTTCGGGAAAATTTTTTTGTTGACTAGCCTCGAAAAATCTTTTCGGATCTTTCCGTTTTGTTGTCTGACTTGAATTTAGATTAAAATTTTCATTTTGCAATCGACCGAAATTGTCGTCACTGTTTTCAGCTGCAAATCTGCATTCAATCAAGTTTTCCAAGTTATTTTCCAGCTCTTGGTCCTTGCCTTGTGACGTTAACAAATGTCTTGTTGAAGAATCGCTGAAATCTTCTGTGGAACTATCAAATTTGAACTTTTTATGTAGGTGCTCATCATCATCCGCAATGATATTGGGAATACCGAATGAAGAGTCATCGAAATCGCTTTGCGCTTCGGATCTAGTCCTCTTCATGGAGCTCAAAGTAGAATCACACAAAGATGAAAACTGTGAATCTGTATTGTGATAATTACTATTAAAATATGAATCCGAGTTCTCGCTTCCCTTGTTCGCCTTTAGTGCATTCAAGTGTTGGACCTGGAGTCGGCACTTCTTTCCCGTGCCTTGAAAAAACACCTAAAAAAGAAATATGTCGGTTCAATAATCGTGAATCATAACAAATAAATAAATTGTATGGAAATCAATTCTCTAGCTTAATTAGGATATTAATTGAATTTTCAATTTGTATTTAATGGCGATGTATTTATTGTTAATTATTATGGTAATTACAATAATACAGGTTAAGGGGACTCTCAAATTAAAACGGCTGAAATTGTTTTGTTTCAATGAAATTGTATAATTTTACATTTATGATAGTAGTTTTATGTTGAATTATTAACAACTTTGTTGAACGCAATTTATTAAAAAAATGTATCTCACAAACATCTTTGTTTCTTAATCATGCATATATTAAAAAAACATCAAAAATACACATTAAAAAAATAATAATAATTTATTTTTGTTAAGATTTTTCCAAAAACTGATGTTTTTAATTATTTAAATAATTAAGAAAGAATAAATAAGCACGCTATTATAAAATGCAAGACAACATTTATTTTGAATGGATCTTTTGCCAGTTTTTACTTGAGAGTTCTCTTCGTGGAAATCTTGTGTGAATCATTTCGTTATTTGACCTGCATCAAAGATTGCTTCGCGCCGCAGACTTTGCACTGCCACTTTTTAGCTTTCTTTTGAATTTCCACCTAGAAAATAAAAAAAAACAATGAGTTAATAAAAAATTAGATGGGTCAAAATTAAACATATATATATATTTGATAATAATCCTAAAATGTTTGATAAAAATTTCACTTACTTGGTACATCTGACAACCATTACATCGCACAACGTTCATTCCAGGCATTTTTATTTACTTTTCACCTCTTTTCTAGTTATGTTTTTGAAAAAAATTAAAATAAAAAAACTCGAGATATAAAATATATCTTTTCTCTGACAATATTGCTATCTGGATACAATTTTTTGTTTGTTTATTTATCAGTATATCCTAAAACAAAAGCAATTATAATAGTTTCAAAGTTTTACACAGAACAAAAATAAAATATTGTCATTTTGGTTTATGCATAATAATCAAGCAAAGAAATTTCAACAATAACCACCTTAATCAATGTCAAAAATATTTGAAGTTCAAAACAACAATAAATAAAACCTAACCTAAACGTAGAAACCAAAAACAAACTTACAATCATCAACTATTTTCAAACTCAGGAATACTAGAAAACTTTATTTTTCATAAACAAACAACCGTGCCAACAAATATCAGTCCAATACGTATAACATTGCGAACATGAAAAACAAAAGTTTGAGGAAAACTCAGTTTAAAATGACTGGAAACTAAATTAACGAACGTCGATAAGATGCAAAACAAGTGACAGACGAACGAGTTGCGTGAAATGGTAACAGATGACAGCAGTGGGGGGTAAAAATCGTGGCGACCAGTAGACGAAGGGTGACGCCACATTCGACCAATGAGCATCGAGCGCATGACGCCATTGGTATTTTTAGCCGGATGACTCATGGAATAAAATGCTGAGAATCGTACTGCGAGCGATATAAGCGGGGATATTCCGGATCTGTGCGTGCAATAAGTCTGTTCTGTTTAGCCGTGCCTTAAAACCGCGCGAGAGTCCACGACAACAGCAGCGTCATTCGTCGGTATACATCGGCTCTACTCGTGCGAATTGAAAAAGAAACCCGAGTGTTGTGATTTGTTTGTTGACGAAAAATGACGGAGTTTTCCGCGCGAGTGCAAAATTTGTGACATTTTTGAGGGACAAAAGATTGGCCGTGCAAATTGATGCGTGGCCTTCCGCGGATTATATAATATTAAAAGACAGGCAGCGCGACAGAGACCGAGCGTACCAGTGAGAGTGACCGTGACGGAATAGAAAAAGGCCGACACGCGAATAAAGGAGCCATAACGAGACAATTCTCGGAAATTATTACGTTCGATTTACGATAGGTATGTGTATGCACCGCCTCTTTCTTTGTTCTCAGAAATCGCACCAACCTTTTTCAATTTGCTTTTTTTCTCCTTTTTTTATTCAATCCAACCGATCGCTCCATCTCTCTCCCTCTTTCCGCGAATTCGTCTTATCTCGATTCATAAATATTATTGTGTTTGATCTCCCTTTTGGGTCGCTGTCAAAATTTGCGATCCGAAAACAATAACACACTTGTTTATACCGAGTTAACAAAGAGGTAAACAAAAATCGTGCTCCCTTGCCTGTCATTGTTTTTTATTATTATTTTTTTGTGTGTTTTTTTTGTTTTTTATCTTTTTTTTTGCAAATTTGTTGTCCGTTGGCTGCGGTCCAAAATATTTTTACCCGCTTTGTTATTTTTTGTCCACAAAAACGTGATTTTGTTGGATTGTCTTTTTTATTCTTTTCTTGTCAGCGCGAGTTTGAACTTGCACGTCTTTATGAATCGGGTGTCGCCCTTGTTTACATTGGAAACACGAAAAGATAATTTTACGTCCGTCCAAACGTGAGACTCCAAGTGGTTGCGCAAGTTACACAATTCCTCAACAAATTTCGTCACTTCCAGTTTGTTATTTTCCCTCATTTTTTTGCATTCATCAAAAAAACAAAAAATTAATTCAATTCAATTAAAAAATTAAGCATAATGATGATGAGTGTCCGATTTGTTTACATTTTTTGTCATACTTTTATTGACATTTTTTAAGGCCAGTGATTGTTACTGTTATCGACATATTATTTCATCTGGAACGGTTTAATTTTTGAGCATGAAATAGTGGCCAATAAAACGTCAATGAGGGAGCGCCAGGCAATAAACACTCGTCCGAAATATGCCACAAATGTTTTCCTTTTCAATAGGATATCGTTAATGCTTGTAGTTACCTATATAATGTTCACCATTGTCGTCTCTTTTGTGTCACTCGGAACGCATTTTCTGCTAATCGTTCGATTATAAATGTCAATTCTGGTTGAAAACCTTTTTTTTATTGTTCTTGTTTCTACAGTTCTTCATTGTTCATATCCTTTCCGTTTGGGTTCAAAGTTTAAAGATAAGCAAAATGGATTATTATCTTTCTTTAATTTCCTTATTCTGTTTTTTTTTCTAATTTTTTCGAAAAAATTTCCATTATTTTTTGGAGTAATCCATTAAATTGCTTTATCTGGATTTGTTGGGACTGATAAGCATCAATTAGGTCCCAAATCCGCCACGGGTTTTAAAAAGGTAAATAAAGAAAAAATGTGCGATAATAAATAGCCGGAGAATATTATAATAAATGGGCAATTTCTATGCCTTCAAGGTATCAACCTTCGTAATCCCCACAATTCATTTTTTTAAGTTATGAAATTGAGTGTGAAAGTATAATTTTTCAATAAACAATTTGTTTTTCTCCTTTTTTCTTATTTATCAAAAATGAAAGAAAAAAAAACAGTAAAAAATAAATTGTGGATGTAAACTCGACAAAATTGGCGATCCAAAAAACTTCATGCCGTACCTGGAAGCGCTTGTTTCAAAACAAAATTCACAATAGCTCATTTGCTTTTGAAATGAATTTTTTTTCCCTCCGGCCTCTCTTTGTCGTGACAGTGAATGAGAATCTTCGTGTTTTAACGTAATTCGAAGATTCATTATTTTTTGAATGACGTTCGGAAACGTAAACAACTCGAGCGGATTTTACAAATTCCTTGCATGACGAAAGGCCGAAAAAAAAATATCCCATGTCCGTTTGGTAGGCTGCAATTTGTGTAAACACGTCATGACTCGCACGGGTTTCCCCAAGGAATTCAGGTCACTTTCTTTTTCCTTTTGATCTGAGCTGCATTATCTCGTGTCGAGGATTTGTGCAATGTTTTTCGGCTCCATGATAAAAATTATCATGTATCAAATTGCGATGCAAAAATAGAATTGACAAAAACAGGAGAACAGATAATCCGGATGAAAACAAAAAATCCAGAGCGAAGAACAAACCAAATATAAATTAGTAATACATAAACAAATATGAATTAACAAATTAAAAATAAATCAAAAATATGAACAAATTTAAAAATACACAAACTTAGCGATGAATAGAAAAAAAGAAAAATTGCAATAAAAAAAGAAAAACGTCAATTATGCAATAATGTGTTAAATTGTTAAAACCATTTTTTCATAAATCTTACTACGCTGCAACAAATGCAATAAACATGCAAGAGAAAATTTAAACTATTTTAAATCGACAGCTGACAATTTATTACCCGAATGTTTTACGTTAGCAAATAAAATAATTCAAATCGTAAAAATAAAGCGTAAGATGCCATGGTGCATGAAATGCACGTTATTTCGATATTACATAACTGACCGATCAACAGGCAAAAAATAAAATCATCATTTTATTCGCACACTTGTGGAATTTTTTTCTTTTTTTTGTTTTCATTTTCTCATTTTTTATTCTCTTCGCACATCTCGCTAATTTATCATCAATTGAAAATTATATAAAAAAACCATACCCATTTTTTATCGCATATCTATTCTTCACATTCAATAATATTTTTTTTTATATTTCACTTTTTCTATTTTCAATACAATTTATCAGAAAAAAAATGAAAACTCATACTTTGCCGCCGAGCAAACATTTATCAAACGGATGAAACGAACTTTCATGTTTGATCGATATGTTATCGGCTTTTTTGCCCCAAATGCATTGATTTCGAAACAGGGAATTCCCATATTTATCTGACACCACTTTATGATTGCAGGGCAACATTCATGGTTCGGAACCAAACGATGGATTCATTTTACGAAGACAACGCCAGTTACAGCGGCAACCCCGTACGGGAGAGCATAAAACGCAACCTGACCCTGGACCTTAATCAGCGCCAGAGTTCCGGGCCTCAGAATAAGAAACCGAAACTAAACTCTCTACAGCTGCGGGATTCCCTGAACCTCTGCAGTCCAGCCATCCTGACGTCGCCGGATCTTCAGAAGATTGCCACACCAGACCTTGAGAAACTGCTCCTCGCCCAGCAAGACGGCATGATGACGTCACTGCCCACACCCACGACACAAATTTTGTTCCCCAAGGCGGTTACAGAGGCGCAGGAATTATACGCCCGAGGTTTCATGGACGCTTTGAACGAGCTCCATCACTCGGACAGCTCGCAGGAGCCAGGTGGCGCCACTATGGGCGCGACTTACACCACCTTGGAGCCTCCCAATAGTATGCCCAGCCTCGATTCGGGGCTCTCCCAGGGTTTGGTACATGTTAAAGACGAGCCGCAGACTGTGCCCAGTATGTCCAGCACACCTCCCATGTCACCCATCGATATGGAGAGCCAGGAGAGAATCAAATTGGAACGTAAAAGACAGCGCAATAGACTTGCCGCATCTAAATGTAGACGACGTAAGCTTGAACGCATCTCCAGGCTCGAGGACAAAGTCAAAACTCTGAAGGGCGAAAACACCGAGCTCAGTGCGGTCGTGCACAGGCTTAAGGAACACGTCTGCAGACTCAAGGAGCAGGTGATGGACCACGTGCGTTCCGGATGTCAGATCATGCCCGTCGCCAACAACTTCTGCTGATTCGAAGAATCTTCATCTCCTCCTCCTTCTTTTTTATGTTAAATTTTTATATTTATATTATTTTATTTTCTCTTTTTCTTTGTTTCTCACGGTTTGCATTGATTTGTACCGATGGTGGAACATTTTGAGATGTAAGACGATCTAACACTCGACGCATCCCTCCCTCCAAGTTCTGTGAGAATTGTTCCAAAGAATGTTTTCTCAGGTGCTATAACTTTGTTCACTTTCCGATGGTATTTGCAAATTGAATTTGTACAATTTTTTTTCTTTGCTTTTTTTTTGTATATTTAATGAAATTGGACTTGTCTCTTGCGATTGTTTGTAACATCGATAATGTTACAAACAATACAATGTTGATTTCATTGTCAACTTGTGAATTAACAATGTGAATGATATAGTCAATGACATTGTTAATTTGGAAATTGACAATGAACCGAACGATGTTTAGTTAATCTTACATCTTTCTTCTAATTTTTCTGTAAATATATATTTTTTATATAAATTCTAACTGCGAGCGATAGGAAAGACACTTTCACAATCGTTGTTAGCAAGTTTTTGTAAGAGTAACCTTGTCATGTGCGCGCCAAGGAGAGTCGTTTGGCAGATCAGCCTCTGTGCCTAAACGATGGGAAACGTTCCCGATTTGTCCAACCGTTTTTCTGGCCTTCGGTGCGACAACAAAACGCAAATACAAAGAAAAAAATTATATATATAAAACTTTTATAACTTTTATACTTTGATAGATAATTAATAATTATATACGGATATAAAAATTTATATATATCAGAAATATATATATATTATATGCGAATTGTAAGCTTCACTTAACCGCTGCCATGAATCATATTAACTTATTGTAAATTAATTTTTAATACATTCAGGTTTAGATTGTTCGTACACTTGATATTTCACGGCAGAGGTTGATTTAGCGAGTCGGAGGATTGTGATGACTTCGTAAGGAAAAGTAAAGCCTATTTTTTCTTCGGGTTGAAAAATGAAACCAAACTTTTTCAATATATTTGTAACGAAAAATTGTTCGGACTCTTCCAACGTGTAGATTTTCACGATAATCAAACTCTGTGTGACTTTGCGAAAAATTCTAAAGACAAACAAACAAACAAAAAATGTAACAAAAGAACGACAGCTTTCTTAGACTTAGAGAAATATTTAAGAGACGTTTGATATAACATTTTATTAGCGAGAAGAGAGAATAAAACGAATATTATCGGACGAAAGAAAAAAAAGTCTATTTTTAAAATGGAAGAAAAGTTGATACTTTGTGAGTCAGCTGGTGAAAATTTATTATAAAAAAAGATGCAATTATTTTGTATTGACAGTATTGAATGATCAAACTATTTATTACTTTCTCGTCATTGAGACAAAGTGTCATGTTTTAAGGGGACAGTTTTTGTAAAACTTTTTGTAAACGTTTTTAAGCCAGTTCGGGTTGGATCATTCGGTCGAGTGCTGTTTGAACGGGAAATTATTATTTTTATTACATTTGGACCAATCGCCCAAGCACTCCACCGAGTAACTCAACTTATGCGTGCAATTAATACAAGTGCAAACAGATGTACCATCTAGTCTAGAGCCGTACAATTAATTGATAATTCATCAACGGACACAATTTGCGTTGGGACTAATTGTGCCAATTAATCGTAAAGCTCTACTCTGGTTCTTTGGCGGATTTGTGTGGTATTATTATTATTTTTTTTTTTTAATTGTAGTATTGTAACTATCAATTTCTTGTGAACTTGCTTATATATTTAATCGCAGTCAAAGAAAGTGATGAATTGAAATCAAAGTTGTCAGTTAGTTTTATAACTATCATCTCAGAGAACATTTAAGTTTTTGCGCGCGAATCCGCCACATTTTACGTTTAAACAATAGTCATATGAATCATCAAAGCATGTCGAGTCAAACACTTATGGGAAGACTAATTTGCGAACTCTTTTTTTTTTCTTTTGTAGTCTACCGTAGCGCCATTTGTCTAATAGTTCAAACTCATTGCAAAATAACAGAGAAGGAAACTGCAAAGAGATTGTTTTTAAATTTGTTGAACGACAAACAACTTTTGTAATGCGGCGATCAGTGAACGTGTATTTACGAATGTTCCAAAAGTGGGCTGATTTTGCAGTCCCTCGCCGCTTTAAAGCCATACAGAACGCGCTTTTAAGCTTCGTGTTTCGAAACTCGAACAGTTTTTTGTCATCGTTTTTGCAAGTTACAATACACCGAACCGTCGTTACAATTCGTAACTGTTTTTTGGTGCAAAACGAAAGTCACGTTTTTGTGAAGTTTGAAAAACCAAACTAAGACGGATGGCAAACAATCTCGTACTTGATCTACCGTTGTCAATTGTTTTATTGATAAGTATACCGCTTCGAATGTTGCCTTGCTATATAAACTTCTCGAGAACAAATTTCCAAGTGTGCATTGTCGTAATTTAAGAGCTTTAATGTTCAATATTTTATAAATGATAATGTGCGCTTTTTACCTTTTTGACTAGTTTGGCAAACGTACCCGCATTTAGCGACCGATTTTAGTTTCCGCACGTCGCGCTTTTATTTTACATTTTTTTGATGTAAAAAAAACCAATACTTTTATTAAATTTCATCTAATTTTGTAATTGAAAAAAAAGAAGTGTTTTTCCATTGAATTACCATTTGAATAATATTTGGATTATGTTTGCAACGAAAAAGGCATGAGTGCACAAATATTGAAAGTAAGAACATGTGATGTAGTTGATAAGAAAAGAAAACGTCATCGAATAATATATTTTATTGTTGAAGTAACAACGAGCTGGCAGATTTATTGATAAGTGCAAGTCGAATTGTGTGCAAAAAAACTAGACGTTTAAAAATGGAGTTCTGATGAATCTACCAGCTTGGACAAGTACTAACAGTTAAAATGAGTGTAATAATTACTTTATATTGTAGAAAAAAGAAAAAATGATAGCGTATGTATATTTGCGACGACGCTCAGATTATTTTAAATACATTTTATTTTTGAATGAGAATGCGACACTCACAAATAAATACTTATATATAAATTTATATTCTGTGTATACATTATTTATCGGCCTTTCGAAAATCATTTTTTATCATTTTTATTTCTGACAATGAATTACGATTTGACATTCATACTTGATTAACATTCTAATTGATTTGTTATTCGTTCGAAATTTTGAAATATTCAGGAGACTTTTTAAAAAAAGTTGATTTTCCCGCCAATTAAGGATTTAAAGGATCCGATAGAAATAACCTCAAAACATTGTTTTGAAACACTTCACATCTCCCGCGTTAAAATACGTTTTGTGTTTTGCAATGAAAGTGACAATATAAATTAATAATGCAGTTTTGATTGAACCGATGAATTTTTTATAATTGTATATAAATTTGAATAACAACAATCATGGATTGGGAAAATGTCGATCCAATCAATAATATTAGAAATTGCTTGATGCATCGAATTATGAACGGGGAGAAGAAATTCAAACAGCATCAGGAACAAAGAGCAACAATTAGAACTCTTTTTGAAAATACAATCAATTTTGGCGAAAGCAATTCTGCATTGTTGATTGGACCCAGAGGAACTGGAAAAACGACAGTAAGTATAAAACAATCACACAGTTATAATTGACAACAATGTTATTCTGTTTGTTTTGGTACAACATAGAAAGTATTAAAGACAAAGATTGTTAAATTTTTTTAAAACAAATTTCTTACACTTTGTTTTTTTTCAATTCTTTGATTTTAGTTGGTGAATCAAATTTTGGAGGAACTGCTGACTGAAGAATATTTTAAGGAAAATGTGGCGGTTGTGAAACTGCACGGTCTTGTTCACACAAATGACAGAATATCGCTGGTTGCAATAGCCCAACAGATGAAACTGGACAACGTGATGGAGGACAAAGTTTTCGGAACGTTTGCAGAAAATTTAACTTTCTTGTTGGATTGTCTGAAAAGTGGGACCAAGAAAACATCCAAACCAGTTATATTTATACTAGATGAATTCGATTTGTTTTGTGCTCACAAAAATCAGACTCTTTTGTACAATCTTTTTGATATTTCTCAGTCTGCTCAGGTGAAAAAAAATTTTTACAAATAATTGAAGATAAAAATCAAGGATTTAAAAGACTTTTAAAAAATGAAAATGTTACATTTTCAGGCTCCAATTTGTGTGCTTGGTCTAACATGTCATCTTGAGGTCATTGCACTATTTGAGAAACGAGTGAAGTCGCGTTTTTCCCATCGTCAAATCTATATGAATTTCAGCAACGACTCAACGAAACGTTCTGTTGATTTCAATGAATATTTGAAACTGGCTAAAAGTCTTCTGACGGTACCAAGCACGACAGAAGCTGACAAAGTAGAGCTTAAGTACATCAAAGGAACGAGCAAAACCAATCTGAATAACTGGAACCAAAGTATCCAGAAGGTTTTCAATCTCAGCTCTGTGCAAGATTTAATGGAGTATTTATATTTTCATGCTAATGAGTCCAGGTTAAGGAATTATTTGTGTTTGCTTTTATGCAACGTTTCTGAAAGTCACCCCAAGTTAGTAGAAGAAGATTTTCAAAACACGAGCAACAGTTTTCAGCAGGATGATAAAATTTTTCTCATGCAGGGATTATCTGTCCTTGAAGTTTGTTTGGTGAGATTAAAATCTTTTCTAAAGTTTTTCTAAATACCCTTATGTGGTGTTTATTTTTTGTTTAAACAAAAATATTTCAATCAATTTCTAAATGGGTTTTTTCTTGTTTTTACATTTTAGATTGTTGCAATGAAACAAGAAACAGAAATTTTGGAAGGAAAACCATTTAATTATAAAATGATCCACCAAAGATACGTAAAATTCAGCAGACTATCGGATATACAGTCTGTTGGCAATCCAGTCATACTGAAAGCGTTTGAACATTTGAAAGTGAGTAAATTATTTTTTCAGATTTATTATTTAGATTATCTTCGACTAATTATATTAAAAGATAACAATTAATTGATTATTAAAAATTTTATGGAAAATATATAGAACCTGGAAATAATCATCCCAACGAACAAACAGAAATCGAATGAGAACAAGGAATTCCGGATGTATTATTTTACAATGACACCTAAGCAAGTTTCCGAAGGCATTAAAAGTTATGTTGGACTGCCAACGGAAATCAGTCAATGGGTTGCAAGCATCGCTACAAAATAAATTTCATGATTTCAAAAAATGTTCTGCGTTTCATTTTCAACTAGTTCAATATATTTTATATCTGCTAAAAAAACTCTAATTTTCTCAAAATCTTCGGAGTTGTATAAAAATCTAAAATTGTGATAACAAAATTGTTTGATAAGTGTATAATTTACATAAATTAATAATTCAAGAATTGTATCATTCTTCTTTTGATTTTTATCAGCTCGCAAAACTGTGGAAAATACGTCTGTTGTGATGGATTTTGTTTCCACACGCCATTGTCATCATGATTAATGACAAACAGACAAATAATGTTTCATTTTTGTGAACAATGGAACGGGAGTTTGTGAACTTTTTTTTATAAAAAAAAAACGTTTTTTATTTAAAAAAAAAAAAAAAAAAAAAAAAAAAAAAAACAAAAAAAGAAAG
>JAAMPD010002796.1:0-12959 GCA_025266255.1 Trissolcus basalis
AGGATTGTTAACCGAGCATTCGTTAGAGACTGGTGGGGGAATCGTAACCCCGGTCTGGTTGAAACTTGCCCATTTAGACCAGCTGTCTAAATTTTTAAGTTTTTATTTTGTTTATTGCGTTGGAAAGTTTATTTCCGCGATTTAATTGTTGGTTTCCAATTTGTAACATATTATTTATGAAAAAATAGTTAGTTATTTAATTTGTGTATTATTGTAATTCATTAGTTTGATTTATCGATGTATTTTATTCTATGGGAGAGATTCAAATGGGTATTATTATTTCTTATCTTTGTGTTATATAGGTCAGTGTGACGTTATGACGCGTGCATTCTTTCGGTCAGCTGTTTATTTTACGGGTTGATTATTTTATTTAATTCGATGTCGCCGAGGTAGGCTAGTTTTGCGCGATTTTTATGTATGTTTCTTATTTTGCCGTTATCGTCGATGATCAGGTTACCTCTGGAGGTTATTTCAAGAATTTTATATGGTCCTACGAAACTTGGTTCAAGTTTGTGTTTCCTTCCGGCTTTGATTTCAAAAATGTAATTTCCAACTTCGAATTCAACGTTTCTAATTTTCCTGTCGTAATAATATTCATATTTATGTATAGAATCCATTAGGTTGATTGAAGCTAAGGCGCGCAAATCGTTTAATCGCGTAGTTATATCTGTTAAGTATTCTTCGTAAGTTTTTCCACTAGATTCAACAAGGGTGAGAGAACTTGGCATTCTTGCTGTTTTTCCGAAAACGAGCGTATGTGGTGCGTAACCCGTGGCTTTACTGCGTGCAGTGTTATAACAGTGCATAGCGAGTGGGATCATTTTTGCCCATTGTTTTTCAGTAGAAATGTAACATTTTAAGTACTGCGTTAATTCGAAATGTGATCTTTCGAGTGATCTATTACTCTGAGGATGATAAGCAGAACAAACGAAATGTTTTATTTTCAATAGCTTAGCTAGTTCTTTGTTTAGTTCAGATAGAAATACTGTTCCTTGATCGGTTTTGATTGCTTTATGTGTACCGAAAATACAAATGAAATTATTTACAAATGCTTCTGCTACTGACTCAGCAGTTGCGTCATATAAGGGGTCGGCAATTGAATATTTCGTTAAATCGTCTTGGATTGTGAGCAAATATCGGTGATCAATTTCGCCAGAATAATCAGGTATAGGACCGTACAAGTCAAGGGCAATTTTTTCTAAACTATCTGTGCTAGTATCTGTTATCATTATAGGCATGCAAGTCGGTAATCTTTGTGCTTTGCATCTTCGGCAAGTAAAACACCCTTTAATAGAGTTTTGAACATCTAATTTCATATTTTTCCAATAATAATCGTTCGCGATTCTAAAGAGTGTTTTTCTTACTCCGCGGTGACCTCTAATCATGCCTTCATGATATTCTTTCATAATATCGGGTCTTGCGTGTGTGTACAGCACAATTAACTTACGTCTATAATCGGTGTGTGTCTTTAAATGTTATTCTTATAGCCATTCTTACATTTTGCCAATCTGTTTCTGTCAAAATTTGTAAATCGTAGAAGACAAGGACTTCTTGTATGTTATACTTTTCCATTAGATTTTTAAGAATTATTAACGCGCTTATTATCATGCCTAAAATTGTAGGTTGATTTATTTTAGATTTTTTGAAACTTTCGAAGGATCGTGTTTCACCACGTTTCATTCAAGATACTTTGCCTTATTTAGCATTATTTTTTATTAAATTTTGTTTGTTAATAAGGGATTTTTCAGTTAATACTTTTATTGCTTCAGAATTTGTATCGCAATCTTCTGATACAAAAAAGGCTATATGATTTTTTTCTCCAAGTATGTTTCGGTCAATATCTTTGACAATATTATTATTAACATATTTTACAATATTATTTGTATCTAAGGACAAATCAAGACCTTGCGGGTCATTAAGAGTAGGGATGAGTGCGTCACGAGAGCAAAGTGACTCGAGAGCGGGAGCGCTCTGAGCTTGTATCGTAGCCGCTCGAGAGAGAGAGGAGCGAGTAGGCTCGTTCTGCCGCTCGAGAGAGAGAGGAGCGAGTAGGCTCGTTCTGCCGCGAATTTTTTAGGAGAGCGTTGATTGGGAGAGACCTCATCGAGAGAGCGCTCAGTGAGAGAGAACATTTCTCGAGAGTGTTTAGAAACAGAGGGAGAGCGTGCATGCATTTCAGCGCTTGGTGGTGATAAGGAGCGCGCGCCTAAGCGTAAGTCAGACGGAGAAAGTAAATTCTTTAATCGTTTTGCGTATGGTGATGAATACGGAGAACGTATTTCATCTACTTTTCTTTTCGTGGTCTGAATTTAAGTTACAGGATCGCTTAAACTCATATCGTCTGATGATGAATCGTATTCTATGCTGAAGTTGATGTTCCCTAAGGGTTTCTTGTGGATCACAAAGGTTATTCCACTTTCAATATAATATAGCCTTAATGTTTGGAAACTCGAGTGCCATTGCTGTTCGCTAATGATTTCTGTATCAACGCCTATATCAACGGTTTGCGATATTTCGTGAATCAGCTTTATCAGTGTAACGTGAATTTATGATTAATCCGTACATATAAATGTTTTGTGCTTTTGTAACAATAACTTTTCCTACTCGGGGCCTACTTTGAAGTAATTCTGATTGAGATATTAATTTTTCTTTCACAAAGCGTAAGAGGAGTGCTGATTTTAATTCGATGTCTGCGGACAAGAAATATGCATTGTGTACATTGTTATAAGGTAGTGCGCTGGTAGTGAATATAATATTATCTTTCAGTCGAATGTCACTGGTGATCATTGCTTGTTTGTTTGTTTTGTATGTTTGCGGTTTATCTGGAGACTGTGAATGAATGTCAATACTGATTTTATGATTACGTGGTGTTTCTATTTCATAATTAGAGAAATCACTTCTACGTGGGGAAGGTCCGTGTGCTGGTCCGGGCTAAAATCTGGCTTCGTGGCTGATAACGGCATCGTCAGTGTACTTCTGTATCCCAGGCTTATATTTCGTTAATCGGTCTTCATATTTTTGTCCATTGTACTTTTCAATCTCGTCTTCTTCTTTCGTATTTTGGTTTCTTGTTCTTTTCTCGTAAACTGTTTCATGAGTTTTTCTCTGCTTTGTAGTCTTGTAAACATCCTTCGATTTTTTATTTCTTCTGGTGGTTTCTTATTATCTGATGGTCGTTTAATGGGTTCGTAGGTCCAGAAAACATTCTTGTCTGGTTTTCTTCCTCTCTTTTTGTGTATCTTTACTTCAGGATTTTTAATAGGTTTTTCTTTCGGTGGTTCTGGTTTCTTCCTTCTCGCTAAGTCAATGCGAGCTAAGTGGTGTTTTACCTGAGCAGCTGGATTCCTTAAAAGTGCGTCAGCGTTGGCGTTTGCAGTGCCAGGCTTATATTTAATTTTATATTCATAATTGCTGAGGCGAATTTTCCAACGAGCCAACCTGGATGCTCGGTCCTTTAGTTTCGAAAGCCACTGTAAGGGTTGGTGATCAGTTTGAATGAAGAATTTCCGACCATACAAGTAGGGTCGAAAATGTTGCGTGGCCTAAACAATTGTGAGAAGTTTTTTCTCGGTGGTGGAATAATTTAGTTCAGGAGCCGTGAGTCCTCTTGATGCGTAGGCTACAGGTAGGTCCATACCGTCTATTTCTTGGCTTAAGACTGCTCCTACTGCGTAATCAGACGCATCGGTTAAAAGGGTGAAGGGTTGATCAAATTGAGGATATTGTAGGATAGGTGGGTTGCAGAGTCATTTTCGTAATTCTTTAAAGGCGTCTTGTTGTTTCTGGGTCTATTTAAAAGGCACATTGATTTTTATGAGGTCGTTCATTGGACGGGCTATTTTTGAGAAGTTCTTAATAAAGCGTCTGTAGTAGCCGGCAAGCCCTAAGAATTGTTTAATTTTCTTAGGTGTGTTCGGGACAGGAAAGTTTCTCACAGCTTCCAATTTTCCGGGGTCAGGGGTGACTCCATAGTCAGATATCACATGTCCAAGTTATTTTACTGATTTCTTCAGGAACTCGCATTTGCTTGGTTTCATCTTTGAGTTGGCGTCTCTGAGTCTTTCTGCTACGCGGTTGAATTTTCTTTCATGTTCTTCTAAAGTCCCAGAGAAAACTATTACGTCGTCAAGATACACAAGGAATTCACTCCCAATGTATCCAGCTAGAACGCTGTCCATGAGCCTTCGGAAAGTAGCTGGTGCATTTTGTAAACCGAAGGGCATACGATTCCATTCAAAATGGCCGTGCGGGGTTGAAAAAGCGGTCTTCATTTTATCTTCTTCTGCTATAGGAATTTGGTGGAAACCACTAACTGAATCCACAGTGGTGAAATATTGTGCTTTTTGTAGGGAATCTAGGATTTTGGTAATGTTAGAGAGGGGATATTAGAAACCATTTTCTCATTTAGTGCTCTATAGTCGATGACCATCCTTCATTTTTTTGCTCCATCTGGTCCTGACTTCTTTGGGACAATCCAGACGGGGGAAGCATATGGCGAACTAGAAGGGCGGATAATCCCTTGATCTAGGAGTTCACCTACTTGTTTCTGAATTTCTTCTCGGTGACAAGGGGGATATCTTTAAATTTTTGTCCTAACTGGCTGGTTATCTGTTAGATCAATAGTATGAGTAATTTTAGTGGTGGCGCTTAGGTCTTCGCCATCAAGGTAAAATAGATCAGCATTTTTCACGTATAAGTTCTATGGCGTGGTTTTGTTCATGTTCATCTAGGTAGTCTAGATCTATTTCTTCAAGAATTTTCTCAAGCCGAAAATCGTGTGTGTTGATGGTTCTTATTCTTGCGGAGTTAATTGATTCTTTCAGGGCAAGTTCTTCCAGCGGAGTAAGCGTCACAACTGGTGTTTTAATCTTTACGTTAACCCACAACATTTTTCTCTGGATTCGTAGTTCTAAAAAATATTAATTTTTGAGTTCTTGCGGGGATTTCAATTAATTCATCTTGAGTGAAAGGGATTATTAACTCATTTCTAAAGGTTATTGTTTTTGTTCAAAAACATATGCTGACTTGTTTGTTTTGGAAAAATAGAGAACCTAGGATTCCATTTTCACGGATAGAAAAATCGTCGTGTACTAAATGGAAGGTCATTAAATGGTTATAAAAGTCAATTTTTGTTTCACCAAGCGTTTTGACTGGCGTTGTTGAAATGCCAAACAAATCAAATTGAATGTCTTTATTCGCGGTAATTGACGGATCTAAACAACTCTGTTTAATTAAATTTAGTCCCGCTCCAGTGTCAACCAAAAATGTGGCTTTACCATTTATAAAAACGCAACCGTCTACTTCTATGACAGGTGATTTTGCAATACCTGAGTTTCCAATCATTATAGTCGCGCTTAGATTTGGGTGTTTATTTGACGGCTCGGAGTTAAGTTTTGCCGAGCCCGCAGCCCGTTTTTTGGAACCGCGGAGGCAAGACTTTGATCGCGAGAGAAAGTGTTGACGCGTGCTTCCTGAAGATACGCGGGATTTAGCAAAGAGGTATTATTTTCACCTCTGTTATTTGAGCGGTTATTATTTATACGGTCACGATTATTGTTAGGATAGTTTTGGGGTCTGTTATCAATAGAATGATTGTTATAATTATTATTGAAAGAGTTGTTAGAAGGGATTAGTTGGTTGTTTTGTCCATTAGGGATGAAAGGATTTCTAGAGAAGTTATTTGGTGTATTGTTCTGTGTTTGATTTCATCGCGGAGATCTCGGATTGTACTGATTACCGGAGTTATTTAGTCTTGACAAAACTTGACGACATTTGTCAGTCAAATGAGTGCAATTTCCGTGAATTATGCAATTTTTCTTGTTTGAGACGCGAGTTAGAAAATTGTTACGCGGAGATTTAGGATTTGATTTGTTAAAACTCTTTGGACTTAGAGCAAACGGATCGTATGTCATATCGCGTTCGATTTGAGCAGCGTGAGCGACAGCGCTAGACAAATTCAGCGGGCGTTCGATTCGGACGCGCATTCCAAGTGCCGGGCGCAGACCCTGGACAAATTGAGTTAAGGCAGTCCTTTCTATTAGCCTTGTTTGTGCTGATTTTTTATTATCATTTCCGTATTCTTCAGTTTAAATACAGGCTCTGGCGCGATTCACGGCGGTATCTATACGCGACGCATAACTTGAAACTGTATCGTCCGGTGTCATACGTGTATGAGTAATAACTGAAATCCAATGCGGAAGACCGAGGCCGTCACAAAATCTCGATTTGAAACAATTTACTAGTTCATCTACGGTAGTGAAACGATGCAAATTACGATAGTAATATTCTAAAGCGTCTCCAGCTAATCGCGTTCCGAGTAAAACAACAAATGACGGTTCTTCACCCGGGCGTAGGTTGCGAGCGACAAGTTGCATATGTCTGCAAAATTCGCCGACCGGAATGTCTTTGCCATTGAACTTAGGTATTGAGTCACGGGCGTCTCTTGCTTTTAAAGTTCCTTGATAAGGAATATGAGATATATTTGACGGAGCAAAAGTATTATTTAATGTTTCACTTCCTTCCGCGTTTGAATCAGCGGCATTATGAAAAATAATGTCACTATTCATTTTGATAGTTTTTTTTTTTGTAACAATAGGGATGTTAATTCAAAGGATTTACAGGATTCATTTAAGCTGAGGTTGCCAAAGAGGAACTCAACCCACCACTGTGGAACCAGGCTGGTGGAGCTACTTGGACATTCAGACTAAGACACTTGGTGCTTATCAACACGTAAGTATCATTTTAATATCAAATTAAATAAACTCGTTCAAAATAATAAATTGAAAAAAATAATAAAAATAAATAATAAATTTTATTTATTATTCGGTTATTATTCGGTTTTATAATAACTACGCCTGGTTTCGGGTTTCTTTTTTCGGTTGGTCTCGTATTGAGTTAGGGTTTTGCTGGCGCTTTTCTTTTTTTTAAAACAGAGTAGATTTCTCTTATCAGATTGTTCTGTTGATAGAACCGATTTCGTCTGATCTTTTATTTCTTTTTTCTTTTTCTTCTTGGATTCGGCAAAGGTCCACTCTTCCTTCTTACTTTTTCCGTTGTCCTCTTTAGTTGGGTTAGAGACTACTCTCTTCTGGCGTGAGGGTACGGAGAGCGGTTTCTCTGTTGTGCCGATAAGTAATCTGGTCGGGCTTTTGGCCACTGTCTTCGAAGAACGATTGGGTCATCTTATCTAGTATTTTGCTTAAAACAGCGGCTCCATTTTCAATGTCCATAGATATTTCGCTGGCATTTCATTACCTTAACCATATTTTGCATGACCCCTTGACTTCTGGTGTTAAGTATCACCATGTCAAAATGTCACCAAGTCTTGTAAGACTTGCTGCTGATGTTTTTTTTTCTCGGCAGCGCCATAATCATTCTTGTTACTCCAGAGCCTACCCCAAGACTGCAACAGCTTTTGACTATTGGAACCGGAATGTCTGAACGGATCCGACCTTCCACCTACACTCTTCATTGGCTTCTCAGTGTTCTCGTGGAAGACCGTCGACTGAATCTCTGGCAATACCACCGTCTACGAATACGCCTAACCAAGTTTTTACCAGCGCACAGGTTCCAGAATCTCGACTTTCCGTTCAAGCTACAAATAGAGCAAATTTCAACTCTAGAGCAAATCGGTAGATACCAATGTTTACTGCTAAGGAATTTTCTCTGTAAATTATCAATCTGAACTAATATTTTTTGAAATACAAACTGCAACTGTTCCTGCAACACGGTCTGTTCCTGGTACATCAGCAGCTACAGAAAATTCATCTTGTTCAAGTAGGTCTTCAGTTTCTTGTACTGCAATACCACGACAAACATCGTTGCTACATAGCAGAAATAGAAATCTCCAATTGACTGACACTGAGATTGCCAGATTTCCAGAATACCTTAGGTAACAAATTATTGTTTTGCAAAACTTTCTGGTCTGTCACTCCAGCTGCTAATGTCCACTTGATTTTTCTAGACCACTTACACCTGTTTCTCTAGCATTATCTCTTCCGGACAACGACGATAGATCTGTGGCAGATAATTTTTCTAGACAGAATAGAGATGATGCTCAATCTAACGGTCTGTCTCATACTAGAGAACGGGGAATTGATCAGACACCTTCTTCTGCTCTGACACATCGAGAGGCCGATCGCCAGACAGTGCCAACATATGATAGACCTTCATGTTCGACAGCAAATGAACGAAACTTGGATGAGCGAAACTCCAATGAGCGGAATTTATCGATTAGAAGTAACGCACGATCCAGATCTAGAACAGGTGTAAGAAATGCTCAAGTGAACAGGCCAAACAGATTAAGAAATTCGATAAACCGTAATGAAACATTAAATTTGTTTTTTTTTACTCAACGCTTACGAAATTCCAAAAAGAACTTTCTTCAATAGGCCAGGAACAAGAGGAAGAAGAAAACGAATTGTCTCTCGGTGAAGCAGCTAGACATTATATGGCAGAAAGGAACAGTATGTATCAATTTGAACAAAGCTTATTAATATTGTGTGACCAATTTATCACACAAAGAGAATCATATCGATGGCTCTTACGTCAAATGGATTTTTCGGTTAATTTACATATATACAGGGTGAGTTTGAAGTCCCGGAACAATCGAATATCTTGAAAATTTCATATCAAAACGAGGAAACAAAAAAACACGTGTCAAATATTTTTCAAAAATCTATCCAACGACACCAAAATGGATTCTTCACCCTCAACCCCCGGGGGTGGAAAGGGGTGTAACTTTGGAATTTTAAGTCAGAACCCCCAATTTTTTCGCAGATTCTTATTCTTCATCAAGAAGTAGAAAAGATTTGTTCAGAGCATTTTTTTTTGTTCGATCAAAGATGGCGCTTTATTTGCAAAAATAACTTTCATTGTATGGTTTTTAGGAAACGAAAGGACACGGCATCAGTAATTTTGAAGATCCAATCGATGATACTAAGTTGCTTGTCCCTTACAAGGGAGAAACAGGGGTTATTTAAAATTTCTTCAAAGGTGATTCCTCAATTTGAATTGCTAATTTACATTCTGCAATTAGTTCATTCACTCCTTCCCCGTCTTTCTCATCCATTCACCTTTTTTTGAAGTTTTTATTAATACTCAGATTATCTATTTTGTTGTTGCTTATCTGGTTTTTTTGTTGCACATTATCATTGAAAGGGTATTTACATTTCCTAAATAGCAATAAAAAATTATCTAAAGAATTGAACGTTAGCATCAATGTCAAATAGTTTTTTTTAAGAAATTTA
The DNA here is from genome assembly GCA_025266255.1 of Trissolcus basalis. Taxonomy (NCBI): domain Eukaryota; kingdom Metazoa; phylum Arthropoda; class Insecta; order Hymenoptera; family Scelionidae; genus Trissolcus; species Trissolcus basalis. The sequence goes on from JAAMPD010002796.1 coordinate 9,249, forward strand.
TCTAATCTTATGAATGAGGATAAAAACTGTTCACTCAAGATTAATGTTTTTCCATGAAAAAAGTACTACAAAAACTAATTTGACTGAATTGTGTGACATTGAAGCAACTCTGCTTTTTTAATTCGATTTTGTTAACGCTGTTAAAATGTCGCTTTCGCACAAGGAAAGAATTACAATTCTAATAATGCGAGGATACAGAGATAGAGTACGATCCTTTCAAGAAGTTGCTAAATTTTACTGTTACCCGCTTCAAAGAAACCGGCTCAGTTTCAGATCGTCCAAAGTCTGGGAGACCGAAATCCGTTTGCAATGAAGAGAAGTCTCTAGAGGTTTTATTGCATTTTCAAGACGACGTTCATACTTCTACTAGGAAAGTAGGTCAACAAGTTGAGGTCAGTCAAACATCTGTTATGAAAATTTTGAAGGAGTACAAGTACCACCTTGACAAAATCAAACTTGTACAACAACTTGGTGGTGATGACTTTGATCGCAGAACTGAGTATTGCGAACAAATGATGCATCAGTATATTCAAAATAATAGGTTTTTTTTTGGACTTGCTTTTCAGATGAGGCTACATTTGAATTGAATGGCTCTGTTAATCGTCATAACATGAGATACTAAACTACTGATAATCCGCACTGGATGCGAGATAGTCGTACCCAGTATCCACAAAAAGTTAATGTTTAGGCTGGAATTTCATGTAATAGAATTGTAGGGCCATTCTTTATTGAAGGTAAATTGAATGCTGCAAAGTACGTCGATTTATTGAACAATTAAGGGATACCGGCCTTACATGAAATCTCTGGACAAGTATTTGGCGACGTGTGGTTCCAGCAAGACGGTGCTCAAGTCCATTTTTCTTTAATTGTTCGCAATTTGCTAAATGAGACTTTTCCGGGAAGGTGGATAGGTCGACGGGGCGCAATAGAATGGCCCCCACGCTCGCCAGACCTTACACCACTTGATTTTTTTTTCTGGGGATATCTGAAGAGCAAAGTTTACGAGACGAAACCTGGTGATCTAGATGAGCTCAAAGAAAGAATAACTAATGTATCAGCGAGCATAATCCCGGAGATGTTAGATAATGTCACGACTAATGTTTATCATCGACTGGCATATTGTCAGGAACAAGAAGGTGCTCAATTCGAACACTTACTTAAATAAAGTAAGAAGCAAGCACCCTGATAGTGAGAGGCAAGGAGACTCACTCAAATCCAGCACCCCAATGGGAACAGAAAACTACTACGTCCACGTCGTTGTTTCCGGGTAACGCTAAAAGTAGTTAATTACTTTTGATGAGTGCTTCACTACATTTTATCCGTTAACAAAATAAAGTAATGCTCAGAACTTTTCTCCCAGACGATAAACGTTATGTTTGCAATTAAAACGCCATCTTTGAATGAACGAAAAAAAATGTCCCGAACAAATCTTTTCTATTTTTCGATGGAGAATAAGAATCTGCGGAAAAAATGGGGGTTCTCATTTGAAATTTCAAAGTTACACCCCTTCCCACCCCCGAGGGTTGGGGGTGGAAAGTCGATTTTAATGTCGTTGGATAGATTTTCAAAAAATACTAGACACGTGTTTTTAAGTTCCCTGTTTTCATGTGTAATTTTAACTCGCTTTTCAAAGAGTTTAGCAAATTAGAGTCAAAATTAATTTTTGCGATTACAGCACCATCTTTCATCGAACGATAAAAATCTTTTGAACAAATCTTTTCTACTTTTTGATAGAGAATAAGAATCTGCGAAAATAATTGGGGGTTCTCATTTAAAATTTCTAAGTTACACCCCTTCCCACCCCCGGGGGTTGAGGGTAGAGGATCCATTTTGGTGTCGTTGGATAGATTTTCGAAAAATATTTGACAAGTGTTTTTTTTGTTTGCTCGTTTTCATATGAAATTTTCAAGATATTCGACCGTTCCGGGACTTTAAACTCACCCTGTATGTATAACATGAGACAGTATTTCCCGTTTAAATAAATGCAAATACGTTGCTACAAGATTCATTTTCCTAGCACATCGGTTGTTTTTATCTTTGCGTTTTCTTTTCAACATTTTGCATCTCTAAACTTATATATATATTATTACTCTTCAACAACTATACCCGATATTCTGCTTTTTAAACTTTGTACAGATGTGTAAATTTTGTCTAACTTCGTACTTATTTTATACACATAATCTTGTATCAACATTTACACCGTCCGGCAAGTTTTGTAATACTTGACGCCCAATACGTGAACAAGTGTAAAGCAAACGTCTAGTGCTTCAGCCCAACTGTTCGCTTTGTAAAAAATATCTCTGACCACAACATCTATCTAAAGCATCTCCTTTACATCTCCTATCCCGACTACGAATGGATTGAAGGTACGTCGTCTGCGTGCCGATCGGTCGCCGGTGGCAGCAGGAGTTTTAACGAACCTGGTGATGAGTCGGAGGTTAGGTGTACATCGTAGTGCGTTCGACTAGGGTAGTCTCCGGTCGCCGGAGTACCCTGGGAATAATCACCCGGTCGCCAAGGATATGCTTGGGTGACCACCTAGACGTCGTGATGGCCTCCTTGATTGGAGGTCAGGTGAGGTTCGAGTCGCCCGAGAAATCTGGCGAAAGATCACACGAGTCTCCCGTGTAATGAACACCCAGTCGCTGGGCAAAGTGGCTGCTGCTGGGCCGAGCAGCTGTATGTATCCCCTCTATTTGTCGGCCTGAGTGTGGGAAAAAGGCGCAAAGTTGCACGAACGCCGCCTGGTAACGTGCGAGCCTACTGCGTGGAGCGATGTTGCGCGCGCGTGTGGACGTCGTGTAGGGTTCCTTTCTAATTAGCTGTGAGGAGATACAGAGCTGTTAATCAGGCAGCATGTCGAAAGGGGCGAAATTCCGAACAAGATGTTTTAAACAAAACTTGAAATGTTAATATCTTATATTGTTATTGTTATTTGTTGAGCGTTGAACTTTTTTACCTCTTAAAGGCTGCGGAATAAATTAAACTTGCTTTGACTTCAGAAAATTGTCTGACATGGTATTCCAAAAGTTTCTGCGAGCGGTAAATTACAGAGCGAGTATAACACGTTGCCCCGAAAACCGAAGAAAGCACACTGAAAAAAAAGAACAATCATTTTTACTAAACTTTTTAGTAAATTAGGGACGTAAGACATTTTGAAAAGAAAATTATCAAACTGTTTGGTAAAAATTGAAAGAAACTAACTATAGTAACTAAACATTTGATATAAATCATCCAATTTTGTAGTATCTTTAACTGAACAGTTTAGTAATTTTCATTGGAAATGGCTTATATCCCTAATTTACTGAATAGTTTGGTAAAAATTATTGTTGTTTTCTCTCAGTGCAGCTAAAAATGTTTATCGATAGTAATGTTGACTCAATTTTAGTTCGACGTATTGTTTTTTGACCTCTTTCATTTTCAACCATTTTTTAACCTTCCGTTGGTCGCGCCAAATTTTTAACGTCAATGGTCGCGCGGTGTACTGAGTACACCAGATTTTTCTCTTGCAGTAAAGTACTTATTATCCAAATTTTATAGTGGGGAAAGCTAGTCTAAACAATGAAATTAATGTTTCTATCGTAATAAATTTTTTATTTATGATAAATATTGAATAAAATATGGAAATTCAAAGAAATGTGTTATACACTCGGGACTCAGTTTAATTCGAGTCATAATCAGACAACTCGTTGGTCAAACAGATTTCGTATT